>VMDO01010386.1:29408-71999 GCA_007922755.1 Pedetes capensis
CTTGAGTATACTTGTTTGTTTGTTTGTTTGTTTTGTGATGTTGGGGATCAAAAGCCCAGGTAGGCAAATGCTCTATCCACTGAGCAACAAACCCAGCTTCCAAGTACATTTCTATAACTTGTGTTTCCCATGGGTTCACATCTTCTCTGTACAAAAGGGTGTTTTCTATGTCCTGTGCCAGGCAAAAGTGGGCATGTACCTAATGTCCCTTTGCCCTCTCTCAAGGACAAGAGTCTTTTTTTTCACTTGACCATTTCTCCTCCCTACTCCTCTTAGCAGAAAGCTTTTAGGCCCCATCCCTGAGCAGCAAAGAGTGAGAGGAAGGACTGGGTGTGGGGGTGCCCAGCTGGTTCCTCAGTCATCTGCCCTCCAGCCCCCAAACCTGTATGACAGGTCCCTCCACAGGACCAACTCCCGCCCACCTCACTTGCTCTTCAGGAGAGGGTGAAACCTGGGGTAGGGATGGGGCGTTGACGTGAAAGAGGAGATTGGCTAGAATGAAACTGAGCAGGACAACAAGAAGGGCAGAGGCTTCCTCCACCCCCAGCCCCCTTCTTCCTCCTCACGCTGCTTCCTGGATCATCTCACAGCCAGATGTCCCCTGTCATCCTCTTCACCCGATCCCAGGTTTCTGGAGCCAGTGGTTGGGCCCTGTGGTGGGGTGTGGCACAGGGAGCATGGACAATGTGGCTGGCAGTCCTAGGGGACCATCACAGAAGTTGCTGAAGGGCATCTTCTCCCTGTTTGACAAGTGACTACAGTTCCCTCTATGCCCCAGGTGTCTTCTCTTTTGCTTCCCTGCCTTTCAGCGCTCTTTGAAGTTAGGTTTCCCATCTCGCTCCTCCCCGTCCCAGCCTGGCCTTTCCCCATCAGCCCTCCCAGGATTCCTCCCCTCCTCTCCTGGGCAGGTGGATTTTCAGGCTCTCCCTGCACCAGGGGCCCGACTTCCTGGCTTGCTGGCTCCCTGCGCCAACTGCTTATCCCTCCAGCTCCCCTCCAGCTCCTCACCTTGCCTCTCTTTCCTCCCTGGGCTGCCCCAGCTTAGGCTCCGGACTTTACCAGGCTTCTTCCCTCCACAGGTGTTCTTCCGGGCAGGGACATTGGCACGACTGGAGGAACAGCGGGACGAGCAAACCAGCAGGCACCTAACCCTGTTCCAGGCAGCCTGCAGGGGCTACCTTGCCCGCCAGCACTTCAAGAAGAGAAAGGTGCTTCTCCACGGATGACCTAGCCTGGGTGGCTCAGCTGTGTAGCAGAGGCGGTGGGTGGGGGGCTCACAGAGAACATGCAGGACCAGGAGGTCATGGGGCTATGGGTCATCACCTGGGGGAGAGGAGGTGGGCCAGGGTGAGGGACATGCTGGTATCCTAGCAACAGGGCCATTTGGCCTGGTTGCGGGGGCTATGTGGAGGGGTTTAGGAGAAAGCAGGGCACAGGCAAAGGTGGGCTCTGGATCACAGGCTGCTCCATGAAGATTAAGGAGCTGTGTCAGCGACTCCTTCTCTTATTAGCAAGTCCATAAAACAGCCAGCACTGCCGCCTCTTGTGTTTCAGCAAGATTAGGTTTTATAGCACAGCTAGGCCAGGGTGCTGGAAATAATCAGGCAGCAAATAAACCAGATGAAATTATTCCTAATGACAGCGGAGCCGTTAGTGCCCAGTGCAGTGTTCCCAGGGCCGCCCATCCTTAGAGCAATGGAAGGAGGAAGGGGCGAGGTGGGGCAGGGAAAGGTTCTGTCTCAGTGTCATGGGGGCCAGAGGAGCAGGCCCAGGGCCTGTGCTGGTCATGGGGAAAGCTAAATCTGGCCAGTGGTACTGAAAGCCACCCCCTCCCTGTGTGCCACCTGCAGATCCAGGACCTGGCCATTCGCTGTGTCCAGAAGAACATCAAAAAGAACAAAGGGGTGAAGGACTGGCCATGGTGGAAGCTCTTTACCACTGTGCGGCCCCTTATTGAAGTACAGCTGTCAGAGGAGCAAATCCGCAACAAAGACGTGCGTAACCACCTAGGGCAACCAGGCTGCTGGGAGGGAATCCACTTGTGCAGGGGTCTTGCTGGTTTGTCCTAGGCTCCAAGGGGCTCTTTTGTTTAATCCAGAGAGCTGGCATCTTTGAACTGTGCCCATCAAGCTGGTGTTCCTCTAGGGTGCCGCGTGAGCCCCTGGATAGCCTCTTAGTATAAAATCTCAGGCACCCTCAACTTCGGGGGAAGAATCTGGGCATAGGAGCCCTGGGAGGAGCTGCTGTCCTGTTGGGGCTGTGCCTCCCCTGTGTCCTGGCCTGAGCTTCGTTGGCTTTATTCACCAAAGGGGCACAGACCCAGGGCCTCACTTTTCCCTCCTCACTCCCCCAGGAGGAGATCCAGCAGCTACGGAGCAAGCTTGAAAAGGTAGAGAAGGAGCGTAATGAGCTGCGGCTTAACAGTGACCGGCTGGAGACCCGGGTGAGTAACCCCAGCCACCAAACAGACCAGTCCTCTATTGCGCTATGCCCGGCCCGTGGAGGCCTCTCTGGTGTTCTGGCTGAGTGAGGCAGGCACTTCACCTGGTGGTGACCCCCTCCCCCAACCCCAGATCTCAGAGCTGACATCGGAGCTGACTGATGAACGTAACACTGGAGAGTCCGCCTCGCAGCTGCTGGACGCAGAGACAGCGGAGAGGCTCCGAGCGGAGAAGGAGATGAAGGAGCTGCAGGTGAGCGCAGGGCCAGGGTGAGGCCTGCAGGCTAATGACTGCCACAGGTGGCTCCCCCAAAGCCCGTGGGCATCTTTTCCACTAGTCCAGCATCCGTCCACCCTGGGGAAGCATGTGGTCTGTGCAGTGAGGGGCAAATGGCACACCCCACAACCCCTCTCCTACAGACCCAGTATGATGCACTGAAGAAGCAGATGGAGGTGATGGAAATGGAAGTGATGGAGGCCAGGCTCATCCGGGCAGCCGAAATCAATGGGGAGGTGGATGATGATGCAGGTGGGTCTGAAGTGGAGGAGCTAGGCGGTGGCCTGAGTGGCAAGTCCGATGCCCATCCCTGGGTCATCACACCCCTTGGCCAGGCCTGGCTCCTCTCCGCAAGCTGGTCTAAGACTGAAGTGAAAGAAATAGATGAGAAAGTGGAGGTGCTGATAAGTGCAGGGAATTAACAGACGTGCTAATGACAGCATCTGAGGGCTATGGTCCTGGCAGTTCCTAGGGAGAGGACAATACAGTTGCTTCATCAGCCCCTCTGATCTTCCTTCTGCTAGTCGCTCCTTCTGTCCTGGAAGACGCTATCATTCCATAGACCCTTGAGGACTTCTGGCTGTCTCCACTTGCTGCTCCTTCTTGCCACCTCCTTCCTCTCTGCCTCTTCTGGAGGACTCTTTACCCCTCCATCCTCCCTCATGTGCCCCCCTACCCTGCAGGAGGCGAGTGGCGGCTGAAGTATGAGCGAGCTGTACGGGAGGTGGACTTCACCAAGAAGCGGCTCCAGCAGGAGTTGGAAGACAAGCTGGAGGCAGAGCAGCAGAGCAAGAGGCAGCTGGAGAGGCGGGTGAGGCTGGCCAGGGAGCCGAGGCCTGTGACTGGGAGGGCTATGGGCTCCGTCAGTGAATGGCTGGAGACAGGCAGGCTCTGGGAGGAGCAGGGAAGGCTGCCACGTTAGCATGTCTTGTGGGGACAACCAGGCACAAATGATGGTCAGAGCATCACATCTTAGGTTCCCAGGATGCCCCGACTTCCTCCCATATCCCTTGGTCTTCCCCTCGCCTGTCCACCTCCTCCTCACCTTCTCCACTGATGCGTCTGGGTGTCTCAATGGCTGCTGACCTTGTACCTTGCATCTTCACCTCTAGCTTGGGGACCTGCAGGCAGATAGTGATGAGAGCCAGCGGGCACTGCAGCAGCTCAAGAAGAAGTGCCAGCGGTTGACAGCTGAGCTGCAGGACACCAAGCTGCACCTGGAGGGCCAGCAGGTCCGCAACCACGAGCTGGAGAAGAAGCAGAGGAGGTAGATGGTCCTGCCCTGGGCTCAGAGAGCCTTCTAGAACAGTCACAGAGAGGGCTCCCTCCCCGCTCCCAGGGAGGAAACAGGGAAGGACCTGAACTCGGCCAGGAGCCTCACCCGCATGGTCATTCGTCCTGGCATGTGAACAGGGCTCACTCCTGACCTCCAGCGACAGCTCAGACTATGTCCCCACTGAAGCCCTGCTCAGGCCTCTGCTCAGGTGACCTTCACCCAGTGTGTGTGCCTGTTACTCACCCCAGGCCCAGTGAGGACGGGCTTTAGCTAAGCCCCTACAGGAACTGCCACTTCCCTGACCCTGCCCCGGCCCAGCTCTGCCTTCGTCACTTTCACTTGCCTCAGCTACACAAACACACAAACACACTCCCCTGACTAATGTCGTTAAACTACCGTGCCACTTCCATCTCATTATGGTAATGACACAAAGGAGGGGGGCAGCCCTCACAGGAGAAAATCCAATCTAAATTAATTTCCCTGGCTGGGAATGGGAATGGGACGCCTTTATTAGCAGCACCAAGGAGCCCACACACCCTGAGAACAGGGGGTGCCCCAGGGAGTGGGAGCAGCCCCCAGTGCCCCACTGCAGGAAGAGCTCCAGTGAGTAGCCTTTGTGAAGGGCATCTGCACCCCATGGCCCTGGGAGAGCAGAGCACAGCCCCACTCCTCCCAGCGACCAGGCTTACCCTGGGCCTCCCAGACTCCCTGCCACCTTCCCCAAGGAGAGCTAGGGGAGGTAGGGAGGTTTTCTGTCTTTCCCAGCACACGTCGATCCACTTTCCCCTTTTCTCTAACCCCACCCTGCCCTTTTACCCAAAGGCTGTCACCTTAGCAGCATCCCCCTTCTGAGCACCCCGATGACACTGTCAGCTCAGCCTAGTTACCATGGTGTGCACTCCCTGCTGGGCGACTTATTAGGTTTCAGCTGCCCGAGTTTTCTTACTTTTTTCTGATGTGGGGTTGGTGGGGGAAGCTGTTCAATTTCCACAGGAACCTGAATAGCTATTCAAGGAAGGTGTTAAGAGGGATTTCAGCAATTTGCTCCTTATTTAGAGTCACTGGGCGGGAAATAGAGGCTGGAAAGTGGAGGAGGGAAGAAGGCCCCAGACCATGAGCCCATTGAAGCACGCTGCCAGCCAGGCCTGTCAGGAATGCTGACTTTGAGCCTGACATGGAGTGTCCTGGGGGTGACCCAGGTACTGCTGGGGCAAGTGGTCTTGGCCAAAGGTAGGTACCCAGAGACAGGTCAGAAGCCAGCAGCCCCACTCATGGTGGCTGGATTAAACTGTGGAGAATGAGTTGGATGAGGCAAGATGTCCATTTCTACCCATTCTAATGCCTGCTCTGCCCTCACTCTGGCCCCTCATTCTTTGATCTGTTTAAATAGACAACGTAAAGACTTATCTCCTGAGGAGAGAGGCTGTTTGCCTCTTTCTGAGGAGCAGTCTATGGTGCCCTCTTACGCCCACTTAGTGAAAGGGCTGAGTCAAAGAAATGTCCCCTACCCAGGCCTGGCTGCCCATAAGGGCCTTAGTAGTACCCACTTAGTAGTTTGAACTATAGTCCCTGAACATCACCTGCATGTTACCACTGGCCCCAAGTTATGGGTGCACAGCACCCCGCAGGCCTGCTTGTGTCCAGGTCATATGCAAAGCACCACTTCCCAGCAGTCTGTGTGCTGGGGCCCTGGATTCTATGGAAGTTGCCATGCTCCTTCACAGGTTTGACAGCGAGCTCTCACAGGCGCACGAGGAGGCCCAGCGCGAGAAGCTACAGCGCGAGAAGCTGCAGCGTGAGAAGGACATGCTTCTGGCCGAGGCCTTCAGCCTGAAGCAGCAACTGGAGGTATGCAGGGCCACCCATCCTCCACCCCCTGCGCCCTCCACAGCCTCTGGCTGGCCCCACACCAGCCTTGTCTTCTCTTTTGCTCCAGGAAAAAGACATGGACATTGCAGGGTTCACCCAGAAGGTCGTCTCATTGGAGGCTGAGCTTCAGGACATTTCTTCCCAAGAGTCCAAGGACGAGGCCTCTCTGGCCAAGGTCAAGAAGCAGCTCCGGGACCTGGAGGCCAAAGTCAAAGATCAGGAAGAAGAGCTGGATGAGCAGGCGGGGACCATCCAGATGCTGGAACAGGTGCTGGAGGTTTGGCCAAGGGAGGGAGGAGGTACGGCAGGAGTTACCCCTGGCCCCTCCACTAACCCAGAGTGTGGGCCAGGGGAGGGCAAGGTCCTCATTCATTCGCTTGTTCACTGGTTCACCCACTCATAAAATGTTGAGTGAGCACCTCACTTGTGCCAGCCACAGTGTGAAGAAGATTAAGCTTTCACGGAGCTTGCCACAAAAATAAATCTTGGTTGAGCTGTAGTGGTGAGGGACTCAGGAGCCAGACAGCCAGGAGCCCACCCACCCTGCAGCTGAGCTACCAACTTAGTTCAGGGGGCAGGAGCTGCAGGCCCAAGGGGAGAGCTGCGGGACTGGCCCCACCCACTAGCCTCTCCTTGGGCCTGTGTGGGACACCTAGTGAGGGAATGCAGCTTCTCTCAAGAGGCCCGCTGCCCAGGGGCAAGGGGAGGGAGCAAAGAGAACTGTGGTGGAGATGTTTTCTGTTCTGCCTGAGCTTGGAAGAGCTGTGCCTCGGGCAGGATCCTGTTGGGAAAAGAGCCCAGTCCCAATTCCCAACTCCTGCAGGCCAAGCTGCGGCTCGAGATGGAGATGGAGCGGATGAGGCAGACCCATTCCAAAGAGATGGAGAGTCGGGATGAGGAGGTGGAGGAGGCCCGGCAGTCATGTCAGAAGAAGGTATGACTTTCCTGTCTGGTATAAACACCTCTTCCCTCGTCACCCCTTCAAAGCGAGGGGCTTTCTTTCCATACTTTAGCTACTCTGCCTTCCACTGCCTTTCTGGTCCAGGAATCTCCTCTCAGGATCCTGGCCTGGGCGGGGACTGGTCCCTGAGTTTATACAGAACTTTGGGCCCTTGAGGAACCTATGCTCCCTGCCCTCTGTGCCAAGCGGCAGCCCCTCCTGTATGAGGTCCACTATGGCCACTGTGGCTCAGATAGCTACTGTGTGGCCTGCTATTCCCCTCCCACTCTGGGCTGCTGTGAAACCTTGCTGTTGTTGTTGTTAGGTGCCCTTGAGTCGTATCTGACTCATAGAGACCCCTTATAGGTTTTCAATGGCTGATTGTTTCGGGATTGCCTCGGGAGTGGATTCCATCCTTCTCCCATTGTGAAACCTTAGGAACTTAGAATTCAGGCTCTGATCTCTCTGGGGTCACCTGCACTCAGCTCTGTTCCCATTTTCCTGGGGTGAGAGATCCAGCAGGGGAGGAGACTGCATGGCCCTGGGCTAAAGGGACAATGAGCCTCTGTCTCTGTGGCACTCCAGTTAAAACAGATGGAGGTGCAGCTGGAGGAAGAGTATGAGGACAAGCAGAAGGCGCTACGGGAGAAGCGGGAGCTGGAGAGCAAGCTTGCCAAGCTCAGTGACCAGGTGAGCCTGAGATTGGGGTCTTGAGGACAGAAAGCTGGGATTGAGTAGGGGGAGCACTCTGTGGCACCCACCATTCCCCTGTGGGATAGATGGGGCATCACCATATGTGGATACCCCTGATCCCTTCTCAGTGGCTTGCTCCGTCTTGGTGCATCCAATATTCTTGCTCATCTGAGGGAGTCTGAGGATAAGGACAGGGTGAGGAGTGGCCTAGGGGAGACAGGAGGAGGCCCTGTGATGTGACCTAGAGCCCCTACTGCTGGTGTCCACGCAGGTGAGCCAGCGGGACTTCGAGTCAGAGAAGCGGCTGAGGAAAGACCTGAAGCGCACCAAGGCCCTGCTGGCAGACGCCCAGATCATGCTGGACCACCTGAAGAACAACGCCCCTAGCAAAAGGGAGATCGCCCAGCTCAAGAACCAGGTATTTTGCCCAGAGGAAGTCGCTCGTTCCAGGAGCGAGGGAACTTGTTTGCTCTTCTCTTCTCTCCCCATCTCTCTTCTCACTGGCTCTTGAATCCTTGGGAAGCTCCTTAGGAAAGAAGGTGACAGGAAAGCAGGGAGAAACCATTTGCAGTGGCCAGATTCTGGAGAATCTGTGTACACTATGTGGGCCAGCTGCCAACTCCAGGAGTGGTGTGGACTGGGCCTGGTGCCCACCATCCCTGTCATGGGAGGACAAACTGGCTTATGTACCACAACCCTGGGTCTGAAATGGATGGTGGCAGAGGGGGAGAGTGTCTGGGCCCCTTCTGTCCTGGGAGCACCCTGTGCAGGCCTCCTGCCTCCACAAATAGCTGATGTCTGTCCCTGGGGGTGGGTATCTGTGTCCAGCTGGAGGAGTCAGAGTTCACCTGCGCAGCAGCCGTAAAAGCACGCAAAGCGATGGAAGTGGAAATTGAAGACCTGCACTTGCAGATTGATGACATCGCGAAAGCTAAGACGGCGGTGAGGGTCCAGGGTGTACAGAGCAGGGGTGGCAGGAGGTTGGCAAGGAAAAATAGAGCCGTGACAGTGGCTGCTTTCACCCCAATGGGTTTTTTCATGCCAGGGCTTTCTGCAGGCCTGTGGCCTCCCCTCTGCTTCTACCCACTCAGAGCAGAGGCCTAGGAGGAAGGAGGCTGAAAGAAGGACCCGGCCAGGGCCCAGCCCCCTATTTAACCACCTGCGTATGGGAGCTTGGCTGCAGTCCCCGGCACCATAAATAAAGGCAGCTAATGTGGCTGAGGGATGTAAACAGGTGCCTCGAGATTAGCAGAAGCACCGATAAGAGGATGGGATGGTTCAGCTTCCCTCCCCTCCCTCTGCCCAGCCCACTGACAAGCCCAAGCGGCAGCTAATTAGAGCTCTTATTTAATGCCTCCCTTTTAATTCTCCACCTCTCCCATGGCCCATCCATCGGCAGAGAATTCCACCACTGGGATGTGGCCACCAGGATCTCCTTGGGGCGGGAATGGGGCAGAGGAGGAGTCTGGGTTTGGCTGTTGGCTTCATGGCCCCCTAGCTGGCTGCCCAGAGATGCCAATCTCATGGGTTTGATTTATCCTTCTGACATTTGTGCTCCTCAGCAGTTTTCAGGTGAGTAATTCAAATTCCTTAATTGTGTTAAAAAAGGCTGTTATAAAATTACCATTTTATTTAAATCTGAGTTAATAAATTTCTTGGCGGAGGCTTCCCCAGCTCCCCACAGCCCAGTAACAAGATGGATGGGACAGAGAAGGAGCCAACACAGTCATTTTGGTTTGGAATTACAGGCTAATAGATTCATTCATTTCCTGAAGCTGCTGTTGCCTGTCTCTGCCCCTCCCCCCCAGGAGTGGACTGGCAGTGGGGGCTGGATGGCCTAGGAGTGGGCCATCCCCAGGGAAACAAAATCCAAGCCAGGGGGCATCACCAACTGGAGGGATCCTTCCCTGAGGCCTGGCGTGGGCAAGGTGCACGCAGGTCAGGGCCTAGGCTCATGTGCCAGGATGACAAATCATTTGTTCTGGGCAGAATTTTTCTGTCTCCTCATTGGCCTCAAGAGAGCTGCCAAAAAGCAGCTGTCATTTCACACAGAAGCCCAGGGTCTGCCTGTCCTGCACAGTCAGCCCTGTCCCTCATCTCCCTCCCCAGAACATATCAGGCAGCTCCTCGAGCGTTGCCAAGCCTGGAACCCACCCAGCAGGTGGGCACAGCTCATCATCCTCTCCCCACCCAATGGCCATCCGCCTACCTAGAGGAGGCCACAAAGGGGCAGGTTTGGACTTGCCGCCTGGGGCCTGATGCCCTCTGCTCCGTCTCTGCCTCTGTCCAGCTGGAGGAGCAGCTGAGCCGCCTGCAGCGTGAGAAGAATGAGATCCAGAACCGGCTGGAAGAGGATCAGGAGGACATGAATGAGCTGATGAAGAAACACAAGGCTGCCGTGGCTCAGGTACCCCCACCAGGAGCGACACACCACACCTGGCGCAGTCACTGTTCTCTGGGCCACTTCACGGGTCCGCAGCACAGTCACTCCTTTGGGGCACTGGTCACGCTGGGTTGCGGGGGATGGATTTGTGTTTAGGGGGATCGTGTGCCCCATGCCCTCACCCGTTTTCCAGGCCTCGCGGGACCTGGCGCAGATGAACGATCTCCAAGCTCAGCTAGAGGACGCCAACAAGGAGAAGCAAGAGCTGCAGGAGAAGGTGGGCGCCAGGAGCTCCCTTAGTGGAGAGGGTGTGGAGTCAGTGACAATGAACCCCAGGCTCATAGTATGGGAGGCACTTCCATACCTTTCGGCCATCAGTAAGCCACGAAGCAGTGTGGAGGGAAGAGCTAGGCTGGGAGCCACATTGCCGTAGCAGTTTTGGCTCCAGCTGCCTCATTTCACATTCCTATTCCCTCTCTGGTCCTTAGCATACTCCTTTCTCTCCCAAGGGCAAGATCTGTGCCAAGCGCTGGGGCAGGTGGGGGATGCCTCTGGCTCGGGGCCCCTCCTCCCACCCTCCTCTGCGCATCCCTCCCTGCCTCAGCCTTCTGGTCACCATGGTGATGTCGCCAGTCCCAGACTCTGCCCCCTCCCTTTCTGGGCTCAGTTCTTCCTTTTATCTCTCCCACCCCCAGCTACAAGCCCTCCAGAGCCAGGTGGAGTTCCTGGAGCAGTCCATGGTGGACAAGTCCCTGGTGAGCAGGCAGGAAGCGAAGATCCGGGAGCTCGAGACACGCCTGGAGTTCGAAAGGACCCAAGTGAAGAGGCTGGAGGTGGGTCCAGCTTTCCCTGGCCTGCGAGCAAGGCAGAGCTGCCCCAGTGGCTGCAGCCACGCATGCTCTGCGGGGCTGCACAAGCCAGGGCCACTCCTCAGAGGCCTCTGCCAAGCTGCCAGGCCAGCTGACAGGGCGGGGGCTCCTCTCCCGCCTGCCTGGCCTGCTCTCTCAGCACCGCGGAGCCTGCCTGCTTTACATTCTGTTTCCGTGCTTGCTTTCTGCCAAGGGACCAGAGCAGCGTAGCTTTTCGTCTTCATATTTTCCTCCACCACAAGCTCCCCCTCGTGTATCCCCCTCACTAGCTCTCTGGCAGGGTCATAAATATGCAGTGGATGGCGCCACTGCTCCAAGGCTTGAAGTCTGTTCTTGGCTCACCGCTAGCTCCTCCTATCCCCTTCCCCTCACCCCCTTGCTTTCTTTTTTTTTTTTTTAATTTTCCAGTGCACACTAGATTGAACCCAGGGCCTTGTGCACACTAGGCAAGCACTCTACCGCTGAGTTATATCCCCAGCCCTTCCCATTCCCTTGCATTTCTTTTGCTCCTCAGTTCTTCCCACCCTTCCCAGCTCTGCTTTTTCTCCTCTCTTCATTTTTCTCTACTCTTATCCTGTTCTTTCTCCTCCCTTTGCATTTTTCCCTCTACTCAATTTAGTTCCTCTTTCTTACCTTCTTTGTATGTCTTCCTTTCTCCCCTACCGATACCTCCTCTCCCTTTATTTTTCATTCTCTTTCACCCTTCTTTTTTGTTCACCTCTTTTCTTTATGTTTTTGTCCCTCCTTCCTCCCAATGGATTCTGCATACTCCAGTTTAGCCCTTTCTCTTCCAGTCTCCCGAAGCCAGCATGCTCCAGCGCTCCCTGTCTGGCAGAGCAGAAAGGAGGAAAGAGGCAGGCAGAATTATCTCTCTGGGTTTACACGCCTCTGCCTTGTTTTTAAATTCTTTCTCATTCCCAAGCTTATCAACATCTGTCTAAAGCACTGTCAGTCCTGCCTAAGAACTACGTTTGTGGGTGTGGTTGCTGAAGTGCATTCTGGCCACCTCCCCCACTGACACCTCTCTAGAGCAGGCTCTAGAGTAGGGGTAGAAACAGGTAGGCCTCCAAGGACATTAATAACCTTGGCATAGGAAGGGAGTATGGTTGAACCTCCCAAGACAGGGTCCCAGTTCTCATAAGAGCCAAAAAACGTTGTTGTTGTTGTTAGATGCCATTGAATCATGTCTGACTCATAGCAACCCTTATAGGGTTGTCAATGGCTGATTGTTTTGGAATTCCCTTGGGAATGGATTGCCATGTCCTTCTCCCATTTTTGCGGTGCTGGGAATCAAACTCAAGACCTCAGAGACTGCAGAGCAATGCTCTACTAACTGAACCAAATCCCAGCCCCAAGAGAACATTAGAGGAAACTTAATAGCTCACTTTCTGCCCCTCACAGCTCCAGGATGGTAGGCAATATTTCAATCCCATCTCACATATAGGAAAGGGTTACATGGGTTTCCCAAGGTCACCAAGCTATCAGGGGGCAGAAGGCAGGCCAGTGGGCTAGTGGGTGCAGGGCCAACCTGCTAGATTTGTCCCCTTTTCTCTTGGACCCTGATCAGTTCCCTCAGGTCCTCTCCCACTCAGAAAGGCAATATTATGACTAATGCTCCTCAAGTGTTGACTACAAATGGCCCCTAGAAACCACGTACCTCAGGTCACTTTGGAGACATGTACTGGGGGCAGTTGATGATAGAGCCAGCATTAGACCCAGGCTCGGAGTCCTTCCCTCGTACTCTGCCCCTGGATCCAGGTCATTTCTTGCTCAGAGTCCTACTACCTGACCAGGAAATTGTGTTCAAGTTTTTGTGTGAAGAGAGGCTTAGAGCGATGGCTCTCTGCTTGTATCTGATGACTGTTTAGTGTCCTCCTGATCTGGAAACTCTCAGCAAAGCCAGTGACCAGCACAGGATTTAGCCTTTTGGGCTTCTAGGTTCAGAGTCTCTGAGTGAAGTCCTGCTGACCATGTTGTTGTTGTTAGGTGCTGTCGAGTTGGTATCCGACTCATAGCGACCCTCTGTACAACAGGGGAAACACTATTTTCAGTGCTTCTCTGCTGTTCATAGGGTTTTCAATGGCAGATTGATTTTTGGGAGGGGGTTGCCAGGTCCTTCTCCCAAGCCTACAACTTCTGGTGTTTCCAGGCGGTCTCCCATCCAGGTACTAACCAGGCCCGACCCTGCTTAGCTTCCGAGATCTGACGGGATCGGATGCCACAGAGCTACGGCTGCAGGTGCTGACCATGGAGAGGCCTATGTGACAGGCCAAGCTCTCCCAGCATCTCGCTCAGTCTTGGCAGCCAGAATAATGACCACAGCCCCTTCTTCCAAATGCTTTCACAGTCCCTTCCCTATCCAGCCCTCAGAAGCCCCCTGGGTGCAGACGTCATCCTCCCCATTTTACAGAGGAGCACAGGCAGGCCCCTGCCCAGGGCTTTAGTCGCTTCCCCATGTAGCTGTAACCCACAAGAATGGTGGAGCCAGAGCTTAGCCCCAGCCTGCTGACCACCTCTGCCTGGCCAGTGGCCTACCTGGTGGTCTTTCTTCCCCACCTGCCTGCCCAGAGCTTGGCCAGCCGGCTCAAGGAAAATATGGAGAAGCTGACTGAGGAGCGGGATCAACGCACTGCCGCCGAGAATCGAGAGAAGGAGCAGAACAAGAGGCTACAGCGGCAGCTCCGCGACACCAAGGAGGAGATGGGTGAGCTCGCCAGGAAGGAAGCTGAGGCGAGCCGCAAGAAGCACGAACTGGTAATGCCACCCGCTCCCCATGGGCTCCAAACTCGAGGCCCCTGAGTAGTGCCAAGTGCCTACATCACCCTGGGTTTGGGGGGAGTAGGATGGTCCTGAGGATCGCCCAGAGGCAAGGGTGGCACTGAAGGCTTCATCAGGGAGGCCAGGCCCCGCCAGCCCAGAAGCCCCACAGCAGAAGAAGCTCTGGAGGCTTGTTGCAGCCCCCAGGCAGCTCCTGCCCAGCTGGGAGAGACTTGCCACAGGCTCCTGCAGAGGAGCTGGCAGAGAGATGCCCTCTGAACACTGGACTGCCCACCCCCTCCTAGGAGATGGACCTGGAGAGTCTGGAGGCCGCTAACCAAAGCCTGCAGGCTGACCTCAAGCTGGCGTTCAAGCGCATTGGAGACCTGCAGGCTGCCATTGAGGACGAGATGGAGAGTGATGAGAATGAGGACCTCATCAACAGGTGAGGGGCGGCCTCTGCGGCATTGCGGCCAACACACAGGCCCTCTTGACCACTCTGGAACCAGGCCCCAGGTGATAGCTGCAACCTCAGTCACTCCACCACTGAGACACCAACCCCTCCTCCCTTCCCTGCCACACCTCTGCCTGAGTGGTGGGGAGTGGGCCAGGTGCTGGGGGTAAGGCACCCTCCCCTTGTCCCCAGCCTCTCAAGGACCTGGCTCTCCAGCTCTGCCTGTTGGACATGAGTTATTCCCCCATTTAGCTGCATTTCCAATGGTGCCTGCCCCACTCTGGGGAGAACAGAGATTTAAAACCTGTGGTGCCTTGTTACTGTGCCAGAGATTTTCTCTCATAAAACCCACCTAGGGAATGGTTAGGAAAGAGAGAGATTTGTAAAGAGAGATTTGTAGTTGTAGGCTGAGGAGAAAGTCACAAAGCAAGAGGACTAGCAGTGTGGGGGTGGGGTTAGGCCCTCGCAAAGCCCCCAAGGCTGCTCTGGGCAGATCCCAGGCCAGGCCCAATCCTACAGGCAGGTCCAGGGGAGCCTGCTCTTTCAGTCTGGGGAACAAGTGTCAGGAGTGGCCCAGGCTGGCTCTAAGGACACCTAGCACTCATCCCTAGACTGGTCTCAGCCAGCCAGCACTGTCCCTTGCTGAAGAAAGAGGGGGCCTCAGCTGAGGGGTCCACCTCAGTTTTCCTGTCTGCTTCCTCTGGCTCCCTTTCCCACCATTTTCTTTCTGTTTCCAGTTTGCAGGACATGGTGACAAAGTATCAGAAAAGAAAGAATAAACTGTGAGGACTGGAGCGCATGCGCTCTCTACCTCTCCCGGCGGGTGTCTAACCACCCCTAACACAGGGCTCCCCCTAGGGGCCCCTGCTGCATGCCGCATGTGGACACACAGCTTTCCTTATACCCTCCCTCCTAGCTGATCTCAACACTAACACCACTGACTGTCCTCAGAGAAGTGGAACGGGCTGGGCCCTGGCAGACGGCAGGCAATGAGATGTGCTCCTGGAAAGCTGGGTTGGTCCTCACACCACTGGTGGGCGGGATGGGCTCCATCAGAAAGGGACATGTAGGTTTATTCATTGGTACTCTAGGTCTCCCTTCCTGAGCTTTAGCCCTCCCCTCCCCAGAAACCAAGTGTGACTGCCTCCGTGGTCTCTTGCTCTGGGGAAATTCTGTCTGTCTGGGCTGGATTTATCCACATCCTTGGGCTCCTTCGGAGCCTAAACTGGCTAAAGTACTGGGTATATTTCGTGTTTAAGGTCTGCCACATTCCTTTGGCAGACAAGGGTAGAAGGTGAGGGGCATCTAAGAGCTGCTTGTTTGGAGAAAGCATTCAGGCAGCTAATCACAGTCCACTCGGCCATGGCAGGGGAAGGAAACACAGCCAGTTGTGTTTATTTTGCTCCCTGCGGGCACCTTGAGCAGAGGGGCCCCATGTCTATGTTGGTGCAGTCTATCGGGTGGCAGGAGGCCCAGGAAATCCCCACTTCTCTTCTTCTCCCTCTTTCTGGGTGGGAGCTGGACAGCCCGTGCAGATGCACAGACCTTCGGGCGGATCTGGCTGATCCTCTGTCAAGTTGAACAGGGTTGTTTTTGGAGTTTGGTTTTTTTTTGGTTTTTTTTGTTTTTTTTTTTCCAGTATGGCACTGCATTTCCTCCCCACTCTCTTCCCTGGCAGCCCTCCTTCCCCTGGCCAAGATGGGTTGGCGGCCGTGCAAAGGACTCTGTGAGAGCTAATGATAAATGTAATAGTGTGTAACAGTGATAGAGGGCCGCTGGAGCCCGGTTGTCACACACAATTAATATCCCCCGCCGTTCTGTCTCCGTTTGTTTGTTCCCCCGCGATTTGGCTCCCAGTTAACTAATAGCACATGAGCCTGGACATAAATTGTATTTGACGTGAGGTTTAATTCCAACCATTTAAAATTTCAACTGCCCCCTGAGCCTGCCTGCCCCTGGAGTTTGTTTACAGGCCTGATTATTTAAGGAAAGGAACCTGAGCATCATCTGGATGCTTGCAACTGAAGGGAAGGCAAGGGCAGGCAAGCCAGCCTTTCAACCCATTCGCCTCTCTGAATGTAAGGAGGAACATTTGTATTCTGGGCCCACATCTGTCTGTCCCCTGTGTGTTCCAGCCCTGCCATCCTTGGGTAGTGGGAGCTTTGAGGGCTGATCAAATGCGCATCTAAGATCATATTCTAAACCATACTCAGGCACACACAGACATATTTGCGCACGCACACATGCACGCACGCCAGCATGCACTCAACGCAGGCGCACAGAAACCTGCAGTTCTAAGTGGGTTCTGCTTATGGTGTGGCTCCTTCCTCAGCAGCTCTGGGCCCCAGTTCCAAGTTATCGAGCGAGCATGCTAAGGCAGGCAGAAAAATAATGTTTCGATTTACTTAGAGATACAGTTGTTATTGCCATAACCTTAATGAAAGCAGTAAACAGCACAGTATTAAGGGATATTTATACAGAAACGTTTTTAACATGTAGACATAGATTTTGCGATGCATATAGCACCTCCTTTCTAAAGGCAATCAATATGGTTATGAACAGTGGTGATAAATTATAGGCTCTGAAGCTACAGAGGGAGGTTTTTTGCACGGGTGTATAAATCAGGTGGTATTGGCGTTCCATGGGGCCCGTGCACCATAGTAAATCTGCCAGGCTCGGACAGGCACAGGGCTTGCATTAGCCGTTTCGGGGCTGTCTGCTAAACTCCTGTTTACCCAGGCATCAGCTGACCTCGTCTTTGTTATAATTCTGTATTTGATAGACACCCATAAAATATGCCTCTTTATTCTCCTCCCCATGAGTCAGGCTCTCTCACAGTCCCCAGAATCGAGCCTGGTGGTTTCCTCTGGAGGGTGTGTGTGTGTGTGTGTGTGTGTGCGTGTGTGTGCGTGCGCGTGCGCGCGCCTGTGTGGCTATTTATTCAAGAACATAATTCAGGATGGGGCTGTTCCTGTTGACACAGATGAAAGGAAATTTATATCAAGGAGAAATCCCAGCCTATCTGTAGTAGGGAAACCTAGTGAGCAGACATGTTGCAGAATCTGCAAAGCATTCTCATTCAGAAGCTGTCTCCATGCCCCAGCTGCTTTGTAAGGGGGTCGCCATGACTCCAGTGTCAGAATTAGACTCTTTGGGGCTTTCTTTAGGTTGTGAGGTTAGGCTGGCTGGAAGAAGCAGTGGGGAGCAAGGGTTGGAGGCTCCCTGAAAGAGAAAAAGAGGAGACTTGGAGAGTCAGAGCCCTGGTCTGGAACTTTCTGAGCCCACCTGGGCTTCCTAGGGCAATCTGGACCCTAAAGCCATTACCAGGCACTCCAGAAATGCTGATGCCCCCCTTCCGCTTCCTGCAGGGAAGCTACTGGCTGGGTCTAGCATACATCTATTGCCTCTTTAGCCTGGTGTCCAGGTTGATGTTGCCACCTGCTTAGGAGACCTTAAGGGTCAAACTAACTTGAAGTTCTGTGAAACCCCTCTCTTCTGTCCCAAGCTGGCAGCAGCAGTATCCACAATTTGGGGAGCAGCAGACAAGACACAGAAGTGTAGCCTTGGGTAGCCGAAGGGCCCAGGACTCTCCTGTTTAATAGAGCCATTTGGCTGTAATTGCTGCATGGACAGCCTTTCTGTCATTCTCATCAGCTTGGCCAGCTGCACAGCTGCCTGTCACTGACACCTGACTCGGGGGGGCTGTCTCTGTGCACCTCGGGCTATTCTTGGTGGCTGTCAAGAGTGTGGCCTGCTGAATGGGGAACAGGCTCCTTGTGAGTGGTGTGCTCCCTCTATCCTCTTTGTTCTCCCTGACTCCCTGTCACGCATGCCACCCACACTGCACCCAGCCTTGCCCAAGACACACCCCGCTCCCCGTATTGCTCTCCCTCTCGGGCAGCAGGCAGTCCCCACCTGCCCAGCATTGCCTACTTTATGCTCCTTGCCCCTGTAGTGAAGGGGACTCAGATGTGGACTCAGAGCTGGAGGATCGGGTCGACGGGGTCAAGTCCTGGTTATCGAAAAACAAAGGACCTTCCAAGGCAGCTTCTGATGATGGAAGTCTGAAGAGTTCCAGGTGAGCTGGGAGGAAAAGCAGTCTGGCTACCAGGGGCCATGGGCAGTGCCTTGATGCCCAGAGGGCAGGCCTCCTACCACCTCTGTCGCTCTCCTGGCGTCTATGTGAGGTCTCACTTGTCTCCTGGCCTGTGGGATGAACACAGGAAGAGGCTGGTTTCTTCTTAGCCAGGCTCTGCGTCTCCCTTGTGTTACTCAGGTAATATTTCCTTGTTAGGCTCAGGGATGTGGTACACGTTTAACTTTACCCCCTCTTACCCGTTCAGCAAATGTTGGTGGAAACACTGGATCATTTGGGCCCTGGGAATCAAGACTAGGATGGGGCATAGAGGACTCTGGGTCCCACATCCCTGCCCAGGGCGGCCCTGGCCAGCTCTGGATCTCTGCTGGGAACAGCAGTGAAAATGCACCGGCTCCCTTGAGTCCTGTCACCACCACCCCACATCACCACATTTCTGTCCTCTCCTCCTCATTCTTTCCTTCCTCTAACTGTTTTCCTGTTTGCACCACACACACACACACACACACAGGCTTCCTGCTAGTAACCATCTGCTGGGGGAACTTGCTCCCCTATTTTCTAGCCAGTCATAGTCTTCATATAGACAGCCACCCCTGGAAGCCAAGGAGCCTGCTTCCTATCCCCTGCGGCCAGCATGGTGGTTGTTGTTGTTGTTAGGTGCCGTGGAGTCGGTATCCGACTCATAGGGACCCTCATAGGGTTGAGCACGGTGGTAGGGAGGATGAACTGTCCTCAGCTGCCTCCCAACTTAGGCCACTTCCTCGCTGGTCCCCACCCCCATCCCATCCTGGCCCTCCAGGGCACATTCTTCCCTATCCCCTCCAACTCCCAAGAGCTCCTTCCCCACATCCAGCCCCTCAGCACCAGCACCCAAGGGCCCCCTCTAATTGGTTTAATTTATTCGGCCAAACAACATTTTGTTATTGCGGATAATGCTGCCTTCCCCGCCCCACTGCCATTCACCACGGCAGTGTGGCACAAGGCTCCAGGTAGTTGACAATGAAATAAATTGAACTAAACGTTTTAGAGGGGGAAAAGTGATGAAATAGAACAATAGTCTAATTTACATGACATTCTCCATGAAGCTATTTTCACTGAGGCAAATTATTTTGCTTCATTTCCTCCGACGTTCTCGCCACCACTTTGCCAGGGCTGCTGCCGTTTCCTCCTCCTTTGCCTCCCTCCCCCTGTGTCTTTATTCTCCAGGTTTAATGTGGCTTCCTCCCTTTCTCTCTCTCCCCCTTGGCTACCTGCATCCACTCTGGGTGGGGCTGTCTCCTCGGGCCTCCCGTTCCCCCTCAGAACGGTGGTCAGCAGCCTCCCTAAGGAGGGCAAGGGGCCGGAAGAGAGGCCGGCCTCTGCGCTCAGCTCACTCAGCTACCGCCGGCGGCTCACCCTGAAGGACTCCATCGGGGGCACAGGGGACCAGGACTCACTCTTCACCACTCTGAGCGACCGAGCCGCCTCCCCAGAGAGGGCCCCCCGGAAAGCCCTTGCAAGCTCCAGGGAGGAACCAGGCCAGGGCCAGAGGTCTGAGGAACCTGACGACCGTGGTTCCATCTTCTCCGAGGCTGGCAGCCGTGCAGGCCGGGGGCTGGAGAAGCGCTGGGGTTCAGACTTCGACCGGGCCTCAGCAGTCTCTGCACCTGTCAGCCGGGCCTCCTCGGCCACGCGGCATGGCTCTGGGGAGGACAGGGCCCAGTCCTCCCTGAGCTTCTCGCTGTCAGGCTCACCCAGCTCCCGCCGCAGCACCTCACGGCTCGACAGCCTGTCAAGGACCCTCAGTCCTTCCTGGAGCCGAGCCTCAGGCCTGGGCCGGGAGAGCCCCGAATCCCGCCTGTCCCTGGGCCGGAGCTGCCTGGATGAATGGGATGATGGGGCCAGCGTAGCCCTGAGCGAGGCACAGTCACAGTTCAGCCACCCGTCACTGGCCCGTAGTCTGTCAGTGCCACCCCAGCCACGTGGCTTGGGCTCAGCCTCAACCAGCGATGAACCTCTCGGCTCCAGCGTCCGCCCTGTCGGCCGTCAGTCCTACCTTGACCCAGACCTGGAGGCCGCCATCAACGAGGTCTTGAGCTACAAACCCGTGCCATTCCAGCGGAGCCGTCTGGAGCCCGACTCCGAGGATGACGACCGGAAGAGCATCCAGAGTGCGCGGAGCGCCCAGCTGGCCCTCCCAGAGCGAGGGACCAGCATCCGCCGCTCCGCCTCTGCTGTCGATGTCTCCAGGTCGCGCAGTGGCCGCAAGAGCCGAAGCAAGCACAGGAGCAGAAGGAGCAGCAGCTCCAGCTCCAGCTCCAGCTCCGGCTCCAGCTCCTCCGGCTCCTCGGAGCACAAGCGGAGGAAGAAGGGGCGCTCTCGGAAGAGCAAGAAGAAGTCTAAGTCAAGGAGAAAGAAAACCGAGACAGAGTCTGAGTCCTCCTCGTCCTCATCCAGCGGCTCCACAGTCTCGGGCCATAGCCGCTCAAGCGTGAAGAAGGGCCCCGCTGCAGACAGCGAGGAGGCTGGGCAGGCCCCCCGGAGGTCCAAGAAGGAGGAGAAGCAGCGCAAGAAGCAGGTGGACAGCCTGATGATGCGGTACTTGTACCGGCCCGAGAGCGACTAGCGCAGTAGGTGGCACCTGGCGTGGAGTGTGGCATGGCGTGTCATACCCAGCGTGAACTAACATGCTCCCTGCCCCACTGGCCACCACCTCAGGCCCCTCCTGCATTCCCCTTGGGCCAAGCTGGCCTCTGCCTACCTTGGAGAGCAGGGATAAGCTAAGGTAGTCACGCTGAGCCCTGAGCTCAGTCAACTGAACTTGCTGTTGATATTGGTTATAGTTCACACTTACCAAGTCCTTACCCTAGGCCAGCGACCATCCTACTATGTTGCGCTTTATGTACTTAATCCTCACAACCATAACAAAGGTGTGATCAGCCCTGTAGCATGGAAGAGAAAGCTGAGGCTCAGAGAAGTCAAGTCGCTTGCCAAGGTCACACAGCTGGGAAGTGACGTTGCCAAGAGCTAATGAGATCTATGTAACTCCAGCACTCTTGACCTTACCCTCTTCTCTATATGGCTGAATGCAGATTACATGGGTGCCAGGCAGTAGCCATTTGAGAGCTTTCCTCCACGGCCCCCACCAGCTAGGCCTAGAAAAGGGCTGGCACTGTGGCTGTGGGTTGGTGCGTAAGGGCCCACAAGTTATTATGAGGCCTTTTGCTCTACTATCCTTTGCTCTCAAAGCCACCTTCCTCCCTGGCACGGATGTCAAGCCTAGGAGTACAAGGCTTCTGGGCTGCAGCCCACGCCCCACCTCACCCTGCACCAGACCCAGAAGATGCCTGACGCCCTCCCCAGCCCTCACACTGCACACAGCCCACACATGGGCGTCACCTCATCTTTGCTCATCTTGTAAAGTTCTAATGAATAGAAATTAGCAGCTGCTGAGTGACAGCCCCCTCCCGGCTCACCCACCTCCCCCAGCTCTTCTCCCTGTGGGGAGGGAAATGTAGCAGTTAGGCCCTTTGTGCCCACTCCCCCACTGGAGAAGACAGGCAGAGCCTGACTCACTGGAATCCCATTGTTGCCAGTTTTCCTGGTGGGCGGTGACATTTTAGATCACCCATTGTGTGAAGCTGATTTCTGCATGGTACCCTCCCTGGGCAGCTTGCTGCTTCCCAGGGGTATGACCCCAGAGTGCAGCCCCCTGGGGCACCACGATTGTTTCCCAGACATGAACTAACACACCTGTTGCATGCGTGTGCCGTGAAGCACTTGGACAAATACACCGATTTTGAATGAGTTAAACCAAAAGAGACCATTTGAAGGTTCCTTTAAGGAATGGAACAAGTGGAAGTGAACGTTCCTTGGGGCTGTGTGGAGATGGGTGGTGATAAGATGAGATTGGGGAAGTAGGACAGGAAAGGTAGAACTTGAACCCAGACCAGGCTCATGGCCAACCCTTTCCTTAAGCCCAAGCTGCTCTGAAATTACCCTTTAGGCTCAGCACTGCTCTGCCACTTCCCCCATGTGCCAGATGGTTGCACAGTGCTGGAGGAGAGCACAAAGCATCTCAATTGCATTAGGGAGCCTTTGTCAGCTCCATAGTGAAAAAGGATAGGAGTCAAAATATTTAGTCTACCATTTCAGCCTCCCTTTATAGCAGTCCTGCTAAGAGCCCTGCACCCCCAGGGCAGGAAGTCAGTTGACTGATGGAAGGGGAGGTCTAAAGAGCAAAAAAGATGAGGCCGTTCTCGGCACTGCACCCCTGTCTCTAGAGGGAGGCGCAGGGCTTGCTGGGCCATCTTATACTGACTGGTGACTAGCAGATTTCAGACCCCAGTGCCATCAACCCACGTCACCCTTGACCTGACAACCAGCCAGAACAAAAGTACAGAAAGCCTGTTTCTTGTCCCGCCCACCAGCTCACTTCCTCTTGTCCAACAGGAAAGCAGGAGTGGTCTTGAAACCCTACACTTTGCTGGCTCTGAGGACAATTGGATTCACTGTTGGTGGAGTGGCCCCCAGCCAGAATCTAGCCAACCAGCACGGGGTGGAGGAAAATGCAGGGGAAGCAGGGAGGAACCTCGTTGGCACTCAGGCTTTAGCTGGCTTGAGGTGGAGGCACCGCCAAGGGTGGGGGCAGGGACAGAGCTGATGCTTAGCCTCCCATCTGGTGATGAGGACCAGCGTGAATTCGGAACAGGGAACGCAGCATCCGTAGCAAAGTCAAGAGGAGGGGAGCCGCCACCCTGGGCTCTCCCAGCGGGAATTAGCTTATGTACCAAATTGTTTGTGACAGCGCTGAGCAGGAGACACTGGCTTGTGGGGAGAAAAGCTTTTTAAACAATTTGGTTAAAATGTTCCAATTGCCAGCCCTGACTCTTGCCCTGGGGAGGAGGGGAGCTGCCTGCTGTTGGCCTACTGATGGCAGTGGCAGCAGAAGCCACTAAGGAGTTTGGCCAAAGAGAAGCCAAGGTAGAAGCCAGGGGGATCTTGTGGCTACAGAGCCCAGAGCAGAGAGAGACAGTTTATCACCTCCCTGGCTGCCTCTGCCTCTGCCTCTGCCTCTCCCCAGGGTCTTAACAGAACAGTATAAAAACCTGGTTTTCTGGAATATGGGCACAGGAATGTGGGAGCCCCCACTTGGAGAAGAAGGGAGGGATAGATAGGAGCAAGGGGCCAGGTTCATGCAGATCACACAGGGCAGGCTCTCCAGCAGCACATCATTTGCATCTGGATCCCCGCCCTGGTATCTGCCTCACCCCCTCTGCCCCCAGATAACCCTACTGTCTTTCCTCAAAGCCAGATGTGCCTTTGCCTAACAGCAGAACTTAGCACTGGGTGCCCAGAAATTCTGTGTAAAAAATGAAAACAAAACCTGCCTCCCATTAATTTAGAATTCAAACAACCCCAAAGCTAAAATAAACCCTCCTTTTTTCCCTGTGCTGCACAGTCATCATTGAGCTTTATAATTTTGTCCCAGAGACACCTCACAGTCCTTAAGTGCCTCTGACCCATCAAAGCAAGATTCATTTGTGTTCTGACTAGTTTGTATTAAGTGCAGTGTCGTGCTATTCTGATTCCTTTAAAAAATGGTAATTCATTCATGAGAAATAAGATAACTATTAACCAGACTGCCCCATTCCTGAGCCATTTTGCATAATTGAACATATAGTCTCGCAGGCTCTTCCTTCCACCGCCGGGACAGAGAGAGCTCTGTCTCTATACACCCCTGGGCACTCACCTAGGCCAGCAGGAGAATTCAGGTTTGGTCTTGTTTTCTTCTCAAGCATCCGATCTAGCGGCAGAGTAGAGTCTGCTAAAGGCTTTGAGGTTCAGGTTCAGGTTTACATCCTGGCTGTGTGACCTTGGGCAAGGTGCTTCATCTCTTGAATCAGATTCCTCATAGTAGTCCCTAGGGTTGCTGTGAAGAGCAAGACAGCAGCTTATCCAGGAGACCTAGGCTGTGTCTCCCACACAGGAGGACCCCAGCATCAAGTCCTTTGTTGTGGATCTTCCACTGACAACTCTGAGGATGCTGAGAATGTGGTCCTTTCTGGCAGAATCTTTTGTCCTCCTCTTGTGGTTTGGGGATAGAACTTTAAAAGGACCAGTAAATAAAGGACCCTCCTCAGATCTTTAAATCAGGATCGCAGGCCATGGGAGTTGTGGAAACACTGATTGCCCAAGTAGAATCTTACTAGGACCTGGCGGCAGGGTTTCGTCTTTCTCTCTCTCATTCAGAGCACAGGGCAAGGCGCAGCTCCAAGGACCCAACTGAGTTCAAGGCATCTGTAAGAGTGGAGCCACGAGGGGCTGTATTTTCTCCAGTGGGTCTGTAATTATAGTGCACTTGAACAGGCAAAGGCAGTGGAGGCAAGAGGGGTTAGAGGAATGTAGCTCCACGGCTTTGGGAAAGAAAGAAAAAAGGGTGAATGGAGCTGGAAGAAGAAACCTCATCTTCCTTTGTTAGATGCTATGATCCTGCTCCATCTCCTGTAGGGGTAATGCTGCTTTATATCCTTGGAGGGTTAGCTGGAGTCTTCCAGAGCAAGGGGCCTGAAGAAGACTGCTGGGTGAGGGGTTTTTCCCCTTGGCCCACCCTGAAACAGAGATCTCGCCAGCCCCTGCTTCCTGATTCTCCATTCTCTGTGAATAGAGGATGTCATGGTCAAGGGCGGAAGTTCTAGCAGGCCTTAGGAAACCCTGACTAGGTCTCAAAAAAGTAAAAAAAAAAGGGGGGGAGCTGGGGTGCAGTTCAGTGTTCCAGCACTTGCAAAGCATGCAAGCGCAAGGCCCTGGGTTCAACTCCCAGGACCGCAAAAAAAAAAAGGAATCCTTTTGGGAATAACTTGCCAAAAAGACCTCCTGGTGGAGTGCTGCTCCACACTCTCTGAGGACCTGGGTTCGATCCCCAATACTGCAAAAACAGGAGAAAGTCTTGGCAATCCACTCCCAAAGCAATCCTGAAACAATCAGACATTGAAAACCCTATGAGGGTCACTGTGAGTCGGACCTGACTCGACAGCACCTAACAACAACAACTTTATGTAAGTTGAGTCATGTAGTTACAAGACCTCCAGTCTCCATCAGTGTGGTTCATGGACAGCCTGCATCAGAATCTTCTGGAGAGAGGGCCAAAAATGCAGAATCCCTGGGTTCTACTCAAAGCTATTGAGTCAACGCTTCTAAAGGGAGGAACTCAGGACTTTGCAGTTAATTGTTACACTTGGGTGCAGTGCTCCAGCATCCCTGTCCGAGGAGTTTGAAAACCTTCCTGTGTCTAAACTATGTGCTCCTTTCTCTAACTACATTATCTCCTAGGTGAACCAAAGAAGGTTTTACTTGGCAGTGTTTGAGTGTTCTAACGGGGCTTTAGTGCCTCAAGGTAGAAGTGTCGACTTTGACCTTGCTTCTCTCTCCCTGCAGCCCCACCAGCCACTGGAAATCCCTTGCCCCTGACCGGTCAGATGATGAGCACGACCCTCTGGACAGCACCTCCAGACCCCGATTCTCCCACAACTATCTGAGTGACAGCGACACAGAGGCCAAGCTGACAGAGACCGATGCATAGCCCAGGGGAGTGGCTTGCAGGCCTCACACCCCACATGGCAGGGCACTGGTCTCCCGCACCTGACTGCCGTTCTGCATGGAAAACACCCCAACCCTCTTCTGTCAGAGGGACCTTCCAGTCTGTGGGTGTGTGACATCTCCCCGTGGAAGAGGTGGGGGAAAAGAGGGGTTGCTGAAAAGAGAACTTTTTGCTCTTCCCTGCCTCAGCAATGCCACGCTTTCGGCTTCTACCCTGCACCACTGTGGGCAGTGGCAGGTGGCCCAGCGTGACGTGGAGTCAGCAAGTTGACCTCCATCTCAGGCCCCTGCTCAGGGACAGTGGACAGATTGCCCCCTGGGCTGCTCAAGGTTGCTGGGTCCATGGGGAGGAGTAGGGGAGGGTACAGCATGGCCTTCCCTCCGGTTTGGGGTGAGGGCTTTCTCAGTGCCTGCTGTCTTTTTACTTCTTAATTTAAATACGCAACCTCTCCATCACAACTGCGTCCTGAGAGAGGGAGGGGCTGCAGTGGTAGCTGGGGCCCGCAGGATTCCTCAGGAACCTCCTCTCCATCTTCTCTCCTCCCGTGGGGTGCAGTCCTCTGTGCAGCCAGGGCAGCTGGTGAGCAGAGCTTGGCTGCGCTCTTCAGAGTTGGCTTGGGGGCGGGGCATGCTTCTGGTTTGGGCCAAGGGAGCCTCCACAGAGGAGACCTTTGTGCCCTTGGAGCTCCCAGCCCCACCCACCCTCCAGGTCTCAGCGAGTGTTAAGTGCAATGACCTATTTAAGAGTAAATCCATTCCATCTCTGCCAGTTCGGGGCTTACCAAGCTCTGCCTCCCGCTGCTCTGTCCACGTGGTCCCCGCCCCAGCCAGCTCCACTTGAGGGGGTGGGCTGGGCCGAGGGCTTGTGTTGGGAACAATGGAAGATGGAAGTTTCGGTCAATGCTGGTGTGTATCAGACACAAGTCCTCACCCTGTGTCCTGAGCCTGTATCATTCTTCCCATCTCCCTGTCCCCACATGCACATCCCAGACATGGCAACGAGCCTTCTGGAGCTCCCAGCCCCCACCCCTAAAGATTATCCCACCAACTCCACCAGCTTCGGGGGCCCAAGGGCAGTGCCTGGTGCTGCTCCCGTCTGCTGTCCCCTTCCCTCCTGCAATTGGTTTTTCCTTACTGGGCTGTGCTCTTCCCCTGTTGACCTGATTATGGAAATAAAGACCCTTTTCCTCCTGGGCCATGCCAGCCTTCCTGCCTCTTCCTTCAGGCCGAGGGAAAGTCCAGGCTGGTCATGGGGTAGAGGCAGAAGCCAGATTCTGATGGGCACATGGGGAGTCACCCTGGTCTCTGGCCTGCTCTTTTGTCAGACCAGTGACACTCAGGGACCCTTGGCAGGTCATTTGGGTCTGGCAGAGGTAGTGGGGAAAGGGATTAACAAGGAAGGCAGAACCCCCACTCTGACATTGAGAGCCTATGGACTGTAACTCGGACTGGCAGAGCCATCCAAGTCTCATCTCCCTTTGCCTACATGAGGAAATGTTCCTGTCCATCTG
Organism: Pedetes capensis; assembly: GCA_007922755.1. Classification (NCBI taxonomy): domain Eukaryota; kingdom Metazoa; phylum Chordata; class Mammalia; order Rodentia; family Pedetidae; genus Pedetes; species Pedetes capensis. The sequence goes on from VMDO01010386.1 coordinate 56,552, forward strand.
ATTGTTAAATCTCACCAATTGTGGGGATTCTATCTCCTCTTACTTTTTGTTTGATTTTGTTTTTTTAATCAAAACTTGGCAGAACTTTCTCTGGTCCCCACCCCCCTTGGTGACAAGCAGCTTGAATAGGCTGAGAGTGCTGCCTTCTGTGCCCTGCTCCATCCCTGACCACATGGCTGGTCCACGCCTTGTCCTTTCACTGACAGCTACAAGGCAGCTCATGCAAATGGGCAAGAAACAGAGGACTCTCTTCTCCCTCTCTCTAATGTGGCCTGCTATAACCCCTGCAGGAATCAAGTGGTTTGGACAGGCAGGCTGGGAAGGGTATCACACAGCTCTCTTGCGGACACTTTGGTTATGTCAGCCACCCAGAATGAATCAAGAAAAGGAAGGAGGAGCCAGACCTGGTGGTGCAGGCCTGTAATCCCAGCAGCAGCTCAGGAGGGGAGGCAGAGGTGGGAGGATCACAAGTTCAAAACCAGAGGCAGTGTGCATAATTTAGCAAGACCCTGTCTCAAAAAGTAAAAAAAATGGGCTGAGGGTGCAGCTCAGTGGTCCAGCACTTGAAGAGCATGTAAGCACAAGGCCCTGGGTTCAATCTCCAGTACTGAAAAAAAAAAAAAAAAAAAGAAAGAAAGAAAAAAAAGGAAGGAGGGAGAAAAGTCACTGCTGAAATAAAGCTGGAGAGAAGTGTAAAATGGATCCATCTCAAAGAAGATTTTCCCTCCACTGCCCCACACTAGCAGAGAAAAGATAGTAAAACTTGAAATCCTTTTCCTTTTCTTGGCAGTGCTGGGGATTGAACTCAGGACCTTGAGCTTGATAGTGAAGTGCTCTGCCACTGAGCCACATCCCTAGCTCTGGGGTTATTATCTTTTCTTTCAGTACTGGAGAGTGGAACCTACGGCCTCATGCATGTTAGGCAAGTGCTCTACTACTGAGCCACACCACCAGCACCATTTTTATTTTTTGGTTTTGAGACAGGATCTGGCTCAGTTGCACAGGTTGCCTCTGACCTCAAACCTGTGATCCTCCAGCCTCAGCCTCTCCAGTCACTGGGAAAATTGGTGTGGGCCATGGCACCCAGCTGGAGTACTTTTTTCAAAAATCTACTGGCTCGTATTCAGTTCTGTCACATCTTTTTACATAGGTATATTTTCTGTTTCTCCCCTAAAACTAGTTCCTCGCCACCTGCCAAGTTGCCAGTCCATTTTAATCACACCACATCCAACTTCTGTTTCACTGGAAAGCCCAATATCAACCTCTGGTAGCCTCATCTAAGTAAAGGATTTTTTTTGTTTGATTGGTTGTTTTGGTTTGATATTTTGTTTGTTTCATTTGCCATGCTGGGAATCAAATCCAGGGTTTTGGACATGCTAAGCAAGCACTATAAGTGGGCTGAGATTTAGCTCAGTTGGTAGAGTGCTGTGCTGCAGTCTCTGAGATCCCAAGCTCAATTCCCAGTACCACAAAAATGGGAGAAAGACCTGGCAATCCAGTCCCAAGGCAATCCAAAAACAGTCAGCCATTGAAAACCCTATGAGGGTCGCTATGAGTCTGATACCGACTTGATGGCACCTAACAACAACAACAACAAGCAAGCACTATATCACTGAGCTATGCTTCTGGCCCTTGGTTTTTTTAAACAAGATCTCACTATGTATGTATCCCAGGCTGGCCTTGAACTTGAAATCCTCCTGCCTCAGCCTCTTGAGTACTGGGATTACAGGTATGCACCACCATCCCCAGTTTAAGGAAAAGGGCTTTGCTCAAGTCAGAAAACTTGTATTATTCATTTATTCATTTACTCGACAGTTGAGAATATTTTATAACTACCCACTGTGCCCTAGGCACGTTCCTAGGTGCTGAGGATGGATCAAGTCCCTTGATTCATAAAGTGGATATTTTAGTAGAAAGATTCTACACACAAAACATGCACTGCAGCCAGGTGCAGTAGCTCACGCCTGTCATCCCAGCAACTTGGGAGGCAGGAGTATGAGGATCACAAGTTCGAGACTAGAGGCGGTCTGTGTAATTTATCGAGACCCTGTCTCAGAAAGTAAAAAAAAATGGGCTGAGGGTGCAGCTCACTGGTACAGCACTTGCAAAAGCATGCAAGTGCAAAGCCCTGGGTTCAACTCCCAGTACTGCAAAATAAATAAATAAATAAAACATGCACTGCACCTGCTGGTATGTGCAAGCTTTGGGTGAGTAGAGAGGAATAAATCTTAGTGCTTAGTCTCCAGAGGCTTGTGGACTAGGGCTGGAACAGATAAGACTCAAGAGGATGAAGAAGTTGCTTTAGGGATATGCACAGAGTATGTCTTTGAGGGACACATTCTCTTGGAGGTGGGGATCTGGGAGAGACCGTAGAAGAACCTAGTATTTGGGGCTAGGATTTGAAGAAAGAATAGCATTTCCACAAGTAGATGTTGCTAGGACAGACATGTTTGGCAGAAAGAAGAGCTTGAGCAAAAGTCCTGAGGTAGAGAAAGATAAGTGGTGGTAGAGCATGCCACAGGCTCTTTGGGAAAGACGGAGGACCTGGCCTCCATGACCAATGCTTCTCCAAGTTTCAGCAAGTCCCCTTGGCTGGGCTTCGAAGGCTATGAAGGAGACAGTTCCCTCAGTACCAACTCCTCAGAGCCATCCAGGGGCCTACAGAGCCATCTAAGCCTGGCTTCATTTTGGGTACACCTTGAAAGTTCTTTTTTTTTTTTGCGGTACTGGGGGTTGAACCCAGGGCCTTGCGCCTGCATGCTCTGCAAGTGCTGGACCACTGAGCTGCACCCCCCAGCCCATTTTATTTTTTTGCTTTTTGAGACAGGGTCTCATTAAGTTATGCAGACTGCCTCTGGTCTCAAACTTGCGATCCTCCTGCCTCCGCCTCCCCAGCCGCTGGGATTACAGGCGTGCACCACCGAGCCCCACACTTTGAAAGTTTTATAAGCTCCCACCCTCTCCTTATACATTCATGGTAGCTCTGGTCCCTAAAACATATGTGATTCTTGCAAAACAAAGCAACTCTGCCCCTGTGCCAGGCTCAAAACCACCCTGCTAGAGCCTCCTCTCTAATCTCGGGCCCTCAGGATTACTCTGACTCCTGATTAAGAGGAAGGGCGGGAACCAAAGCCCTGCAGGACTCCCCATAGTGCCCAGAGATGACAGCAGCAGGCAGTGACCCCCAAACTACCTCCTTTGTCCTTGTGTCCCCTTGGCAGATTGTCCCAGTTGTCCTTCCCCCATCCCCCGCCCTGTGCCTGGTGGCACAGACACTTAGCGATTTGCTCCTTAATTGTCCCCCAGCTAGGCTGCGCAGATGCCGCTCTTTAATCTCTCCTGATAAATGAATCGCGCCTCTCCTTTAATCATATGTTCATATCCAAGCCAATTTGAATCAATTTGGCAGGGAGCATGTTGCAAGAGATGCCATGACTGCTGTTCTCCCCCCAGGGCCCCAGCGCCAGAACGCCCGCTGTCCTCACCCTCTGCAAAGAGCTCAGGAGGCCCATCCAGGGAAAGGAACTCCTACCTGAAAGGTGGGGACTTTTAAAAGTCAACTACCTCATTCATTCCTGTCCTACAAAAAGGCTGTGTGGGACTGGAAGGTGGATTCCCAAAGGCTTCAGAAGTGAAGGGAGGGGGATAAGTCCACAGCCTTCCTTAGTCACTGAATAAAAGGCCCTGTTATCATCCCCTAGGAGAAAGTGCTGCCTTAAATCTAACCTTAATCCTCTCTGTTCCCCCTTTCATTTCCTCTGAGCTGGTTCTCTGAGCTGGAAGCTGGAACACTTCATCGCCTTTTATACAGCAACGCATTCCGGACCAGTCTATGATAATTTGTCCTTGCCTGCTACTGGCAGCTACCACAACTCCTTTCATCTTCTCCTAGGACAAATTATTTCCTAAAACCTCCAGCTCAGTGGGCAGTTGGGGACATGCCTGTTAATGTACCAAGTTATGACTGGTTTAGGGCAGCTGCCTTTCTACCTCCTAAGTGGAATCCACATGTGGTGGTGAAAACAAAGGAAACGTAGACAAAGCCTGTTCAACTGAGGGCTTCTGCCACTAGCTCTGTGGTCTTCGAGAAGGGTTCAATTTCTCCGGCCTCAGTTTCTCCATTTGTAAAACAAAGTAGTACTGCTGGCAAGAACTTTTGGCTCCTAAGTCCAGAGCTCCTTACCACAGCCAATAGAGTCTCCCCACGCCCAGGTAAGGAGCCAGAGTGACCCAGGAGTGGTGCCAGTGGGACTTCGACATCCGGGTGCTGAGGGAATAATGTCCATTCCCAGACATTGTCTGTCTGTGGTTGGTTTCTATACAGCCACCCCTTGCACTTTAGCATTCCTCTTTCATTTCCTATAGGCTGATCCACCAGCCAAGCAGGTGCCCTGCCATTCACTGGGAAAGCAAAAGTTCATTAGCATATTAAGACCTCATTTGTACAACGGCATCCAAGGTCTCTGGAGCTTTGGAGCTCAGTGGCCTCTGGCTCCACTCCCTCCTGGAACTTCTATCTGAAGCCCATGCCCTTAAAAGGACAATATTAGCTCAGTCTTAAGCTATTGACAGGGCTGAGTCGTCATTGTTCTTTCAGTGATTACAGTGCCATGTGGTCCAGTCTACCCACTGCAATAAGGAACTATTGTTTCCCCGCCCTTTTAAGGGCCCTTGGAAGTCCTTGACCTAACGCTGAAGCAGTGACTGGGGCTGCAGGGGTCCTTCCTAGCTTGTTAATAGTGAACATTGGATAATAAGGAAGGTATGTTGTTATTTAGGTCCATTGAATCAGATCTGACTCAGGGATCCTCATAGGGTTTTCAATGGCTGATTATTTCTGAATTGCTTCAGGAGTGGATTGCCATGTCCTTCTCCTGTTTTTGTGGTGCTGGGGATCAAACCCAGATGCTCACAAAAGTGCAGAGCAGCACTCTACCCACTGAACTAAATAAACCTCAGCCCTGAGGAAGGTATAAAACCAACAATTTGTTGTTATTAGGTGCTATGCAGTTGGATCTGACTCATAGCAACCCTGTGTACAACAGAGTGAAACACTACACTGTGCCATGCACACGATCTTTTTGTTTGAGTCCATTGTTGAGTCCATATGTTTCTTCTCATTTTGAATCATGCTACAAAGCAAAAGGGGGCTGGGGTTTAGCTCAGTTGGTAGAGTTCTGCTCTACACTCTCTGAGGCCTTGGGTTTTATCCCCAGCACAGCAAAAACAGGAGAAGGACTAGGCAATCCACTCCTGAAACAATTCAGAAATAATCAGCCATTGAAAACCCTGTAAGGGTTGCTATGAGTCAGACCGGAATCAATGGCACCTAACCACAACAACAAACCAAAGGAGGTCCCAGGGACTTTCCTCCATTCCCGTCATTAAGATCAACTCTACTTTGAGGAGGCAACTCTTCCCCCAGTCTTTTCTTAAATGCCTCCCAGCTTCGGGGGCTCATTTTCTGGCTCCATATCTGACAGTGCTTCTCTGCTATTCATAGGGTTTTCAATGGTTAATTGTTTTGGGAGTGGGCTTCAGTTCCTTCTCCCTAGACTGCCTTAGTCTAGAAGCTCAGCTGTAACCTGTCCACCATGGGTGGCCCTGCTGGTATCTAAAATACCAGTGGCATAGCTTTCAGCATCATAGCAACATGCAAGCCCCCACAGCAAAACAAACTGACAGACACATGGGGGAAAAACGATAGTTCCCATTTTTCTTTCCTGTGGTACTGGGTACTGGGGTATTGAACCCAGGGCCTTGCCCATGCTAGGCAAGTGCTCTACCAGTGAGCCGCACCCTTTGCCCCTTTTTTATTTTTTATTTTTGAGACAGAATTTTGCTAAGTTGCACAGGCTGCTTCTGGCCTCAAATTCATGTTCTTCCTGCCTCAGCCTCTCCAGTAGCTGGGATTACAGGCGTGCACCAGGACAGCTGGCTCTTATTTGTTTGTTTTTTGTTGTTGTTGTTGTTGTTGTCATTTTTATTTTTTCAGTACTAAGAAGTTGAACCCAGGACCTCGCACATACTAGCAAGTACTCTACAACTAAATTTCACCCCCAGCCCCCTTTTAAATATTTTATTTTAAGATAGAGTCTCACTAAGCTGTGCAGGCGACTTCTACTCTTGCATTTTCAATCCTCCTGCCTCAGCTTTCTGAGTAGCATGGATTACAGGCATATACCATGGCACCCTGTCTGCAGCTATAGCACTCGGGCATCCAATCCCGCCTCATCTTGGAAGCTAAGCAGGGTTGGCCTGGTTAATCCTTGGATGGGAGACCACCTGGGAATACCAGGTGCAGCAGGCTAAGGAGAAGGACCTGGCAACCTCCTCCTGAAACAATCTGCCATTGAAAATCATATGAATAGCAGGGAAGCACTGACAATAGTGCCAGGCATGGCACTGCATTGGGGAGTGTTTCAGCTGTCGTACATAGGGTCGCTATGAGTGGGAACCGACTCCACAGCACCTAACAACAAAAATCCTGGTTCCCAGGTCTTAGTTCCTATTTTTTGAGCGCTTACTGTGTCCCCAGCACTTGTGCACTTTGCCTACCTAATTTGATTTAACATTTGTCACAATTCTATGAAGTGCCATTATCCCTTGAGGAAACTGAGGCTCTAAGAGATGACATCATCATTCCAAGCAAGATCCTCAGCCTGATTCCAGCAGCTGGCCAGGCATCTATTCTTGACTTGTCAGAGAATGAAAGCAGAGGCAGGAAAATAAAGAATCGCTGTCATAGTCCTCATCTCACATCACTGTGTGCTTGGTCTTCGCTGAGGCCTGGCCTTAGGAAGGAAACACTTCGTGGCAATTTTGGGAAAAAATACCTACCTCACATTTGTGTTGCTCTTTACAATTTTCAGAGCATCTCCCATATATTATCACATTTGCACTTCACTCCCACTGTGCCAAAAATATGAATAACAGTTCCACATGGCCCGGAATGCATATTTTAAGCTATATTCACTTCACTCTAATGACAGTACAACAGAACAGACCACTCTACGATTTGATCTGGGAGGAGAAAGATCCAGAGCAATAGCCATTTTGGAGTTAACAAAGATGCTAGATTTGTTTAGAAGAAATGTTACAGAGAAATTGAGTTTTCTATAGTGTATGCCCCTGTGACGGGTCATATACATAAAGGAGATTCCAAAAAAGATATGTGCTTTGCGATTGAAGTCAGTGACATAAATCTCTCAGTGGAATACTTATACGCCCAGATAGAATTTGCTTTCAATATCAAAAGTCAGCTCTGACAGTTTTATCAAAAAAAAAAAAAAAAATTTAAAGGATATTAAGTTTTGACACCATTCAGGCAAATTATATTTGAGGTGGCTTAAGAGTCAAAGAGTTTCCACATTTTAATAAATTTTTATATGTTTTGTGCTGCATTTATGATCTGACTAGATTAGGAAAAGAAGCAAATGGATTTGAGGAAGAGAGAACACTAGGGAATTTCAAAGTAGAGGATAAAAAAATAAAAATATAAGTTAAAAAAGAAAAAGATTCTGCAACGGGGAAGATGCAACCAATAAGTTCAGAAACATTAGGTTTTTGAAAGACAGGCCAACTGGCAGCTGGGCAAATATAAAATTTTATGTAATGAAAAAGGTCCAACGGCCCATCTTAACCCTGAGGCATGGCATCAATTGCAGTTTGGCACCCTTGCTGGAGGGCAGCTTCTGGCCCCCAAGAGACTACTGTCTTGTGGAGAGCAAGGGATAGTGGCGCTCCCTGGAAGGTTCTGGCCTGGAAGAACAGGTCTGACAGCCTGCCACTAGGGGACCCGGAGCTCATCTAGAGGGCTATTTCTGGTAGATCACATACTCAGCCAAGGGGCAGGATTTAATAGTAGAAACTGGAGAAGTAAGCCAGAGAACAAACTAGAAAGTCAGGCAAATTTTTTTTTTGGGGGGGTGGGTACTGGGTTTGAACCCAGGGCCTCGGGCTTACATGCTTTGCAAGTGCTGTACCACTGAGCTGCACCCTCAGCTCATTTTTTTACTTTTTGAGACGGGGTCTTACTAAGTTACACAGACTGCCTCTCAACTGGTCTCAGATTTTCGATCCTCCTGCCTCCGCCTCCAGAGCCGCTGGGATTACAGGTGTGCACCACCGCGCCTGGCTTGAAAGTGAGACAATTTTATAGCTCCCTTTCTTCCTCTCTCTCTCTCTCTCTCTCTCTCTCTCTCTCTCTGTTCCTTCTTTCCTTCCTTCCTTCCTTCACATTATTGGGGGGGGGGGTGAATATGCTACACAAGTGCTCTACCACTGACCTACACTGCCAATCTTGTTTTTATCTTTTGAGACAGAGTTTCACTAAATTGAGCAAGCTGCCTCTGGCCTTGAACTTGGGATCCTCCTGCCTCAGCCTGCAAAGTCACTAGGATTACAGGTGTGCCCAGCTGTTAATGGGTTCTTCCCTATCCCCTGCCCACCCTGTACCCAGGACCTCTTGCATAGTTTGCAAGAATTTTACCACTGAGCAGCACTCCCTGCCCCTTTTAAATTTATTTTTTAATCTTGAGACAGGGTCTCCATTAATTACACAGGCTGCCTCTGGCCTCAAATTTGTGCTTCTCCTACTTTTGCCTCCCAAATCGCTGAGATTACAGGCATGTGCCACTTTGCCTGGCTGCTAACGGGTTCTTAAGTTTACAGGTGCACATAACAAAAGGACATATGAAAATGCAGATCAATAAATAAATATTAGGGAACTGGAGATGTAGCGCAGTGGTATAATGCATGTGTGAGGCCCTGGGTTCCATCCCAAGCAACACACACTAAATCAATCAATCGAGCAATCAACAAAAACTCACCTGTAGTCCCAGTTACTCAGAGGCTGAGACAGGAGGATCATTTGAGTCCAGAAGTCTGGGGCCAACCTGGCAACATACCCAGACTCCTCTAAAATAAAATTGTGTGTGTGTGTGTGTGTGTGTGTGTGTGTGTGTGTGTGTGTATGTATGTATGTTGTTATTAGATGCCGTTCAGTCGGGTCCAACTCATAGCGACCGTTGTAGGATTTTCAATGGCTAATGGTTTGGGATTTTTATATATATAATATGTGTGTGTGTGAAAGGATCTCTGAAAACTATAAATAGTTTTATTTAGGAATGTGCAATTTTTTCTTTTTTACACAAGGTCTCACTGTGTAGCCCAGGCTGGCCTTGCACCACCACCACCACCACCACCTCAGCTAGTATCTGTGCAAATTTTTATGCAATTTTTTAAAATCAGTACAGATGTGTGTACCAACACCAAAGAAGGCCTCTCAAATTATCATATGTGGGTGACTGGAAGAGTAGCTTCTTTCTTTCTTGGCATATATAGGAATCGTAGCTGTGGGGGGTAAAGCTGCTTAGAAACTGCTTAGATCCCTTGCTCAGGGAAAGCCGTTCTTAAAGCAGCAGGCGTCTCTGGGCAGAGCTGAGAGTGGAAGCCGGCGAACACATTGAAGGGTGGGACTTGAACAGGGTATTTAGGGGCAAGGAAAACGGACGGGGGAGAGAAGAGAATCTAGACCTCATTTTCTCATACAGCCTGGAGGTCTGCGGGTGACCAGTTTGGATGAAGACATTTGTGTTTATAAAGGGACTGAGGGTGGAAGCGAGAAGGTCATTTAGGATATTTGTGTCATGGTTTTATACTTTTTTTTTTTTTTAAAGATCTCTAAGGGCAAACATGGTTCATTGGCCAATCTTTGTACCTGGCTGATAGATTTGTGCTTCTAATACATGAGTCCATCAGAGGTTTAGCCCCTTAAGGAAAAAGTATTATTGCTGAAGCAAAGGATGGAGGAGTTACTCTGAGAAAATGAGAAGGTTTCTGTGTAGAAAGGGACACCTGGGTTTTGGGGCATCCTGGAAGGTCTGGGAGGAGTAAGTCCCCTGGGGCATGAGTGTGATCTCCATCTTCCTCCCCACCCCCACCTTGCTCCCCAGTAGAAATCAGCTACAAATCTCAGCTTGTTGGGAACAGATGGCCTTGGCTGACGAATAAGCCACCGCAGGCTGCTCCACCTGTTCTCGGGCTGGAATAATCAGCTCGAGACAAACATCGGCGCTGAAATAACTCATGGCAGCGGGTGAGGCGCGGGCACGGATTCCAGAAATCTCTTAAGCAGACCTCCTCCAACTCTCACCCCCTCCTCAGCCCCTAGAGGCCATCAGGGAAGGTAATGGAGCGGAGAAGACTGATCGAACCCCAAACTGAGAAAGAGATCTGAGCTAGTGATACCGTGAGCAGCACTCGGCGGAGGGCAGGGCTGAGTTCTGTGGCCAGCCAGGGGCAGTCACCTTGGCGGGGCCAGAAAGTCTTTCTCAGGAGTTAGTGTATGGGCAGGTCAAGTGTGAGGAAATCCAATCAGTCCAGGATGGGAAAGATGTGAAAATTTGGGACTCCTTTGGATTTGTTCATTAAAAGAGTGATATGCAAACAGGATCTAGCAATCACAGAATCTCCCAGCAGCTCAGACAGCTCTGGCAGCAGCCAAGGGGCCTTCTGCCCTAGCAGTCGGTGGGTGCCTGGGTGCCCGTGATTCTGTGCACTTGTGTTCAGCCTCTCATCACCACCCTGAAGAAGTCAGTTGAGTTACCTGGAAGAGGTGGATGAGCCCATGAGGGCGTGACAGCAGAGGGAAGCAGAGCTGGTGGGCAGTGGGGATCCAGCTTCCTTTGGAGCCAGAGAAGACAAGGAACAGGGAAGAAGGACAAGGCTGATTGCTTTGTGTGTGTGTGTGTGTGGTACTGGAGGTTGAACCCAGGGCCTCACACTTGTATGCTTTGTAAGTGCTGGACCACTGAGCTGCTGCCTCCAGCCCATTTTTTAACTTTTTTGAGACAGCGTCTCGCTAAATTACACAGACTGTCTCTGGTCTTGAACTCGCAATCCTCCTGCCTCCGCCTTCCAAGCCACTGGGATTACAGGCGTGCACCACTATGCCAGGCTCAAGGCTGATTGCTTTAAGTGTCTCAGGCGTATGGCTTCCCTCCTTCCACCTCCCAAGCCTGGTCACAGAGCATTGGGGTTCTGAGTCCCCAAGGGTTGGGTGGGCACACAGGGAAGAAGCCCAAAGAGCCCTACTTCCCCCTAGTTGCCACTTATTTTAGACCCCAAGTGGGCCCTACCTGCCCCAGGACATTGGAGCACAGGGCCCTCCCGGGTTATGTAGGTTCTGCAAAGCTGATCTCCTGGACGCTGGTTCTGCTCACAGAGGTGTAGTGGTGGCTTGGTCCTCCTAAGCCCTGCCTCTGCTGAGTGTCAGAAATGTTCCAGGCACTGCTACTTTTTGGGTTGCATTCAAAAAGGGGAAAGAGTATTATAATGAGCCTCTTTACCTTCTACTCACTTCCAACAGTTATCAAGTGCATCATGCCCCGCCCACTTCCCCTTTCCCTTGCTGGCTGATTTTGAGGCTAACCACAGATCTGATGGCATTTTATCAGGTAACACTTTAGTATTGATCCCCTAAAGAAAAGAAAATGGCTCTTTAAAAAAGCATAATTACAATACTCTTATCACGCTTTAAAAATTGATCAATAGTTCCTTAATGTCAAATATCCAGTCAGTGTTTAAATTTCATATATGTGTGTGTGTGTGTGTGTGTGTGTGTGTGTAAATATACACACACACGGTTTGTTCAAACCATGATAGAAACAAGATTGAAGAGCTTTTAAAAAAAAATATTATGCTCACAGCCTTCTCTCTCAGGGATTCTGATTTAACTGGCCTTGGGTGGGGCCCAAGCATCATATTTTTTAAAGCTCCCCAGATGGCTTTAATGCTCAACCAGGGTTGAGAAATACTCTACCTTTCTCCTGACCAGGAGATTCCTGCCAACTCCTCCTCATCCAAGCTGTTAAGTACTTCTCCCCAGCAGCAGGCAGCTCTCAGTGTTGTTGGTACTAAGGTGCCTGCTCGGACAAGCTGCACCTTTCCTCCAAGCACCTCTTTGGAGGGGCACTGCCATTCTCCAGGGGTAGAGCATTCCTTTTCCCTCCAAGTTCACATTCCATGTGCACCCGCTCCTGTCTCTTTCTCCCCTGATATGGCTGGTGCTTGTTCTTACCTTGCAAATGTAGCAGATTTTTTTTTCCTGTTAAAATAGCAAAATTCCTGCCTCAGGGAAAAGTGAGAACTTCCCCGGTGGCTATACTCATTTGGCTGCTCAAGTGGCTTCGTGCAGAGCTGGAGCTGAGTAAGGGGCCCGATGGAGGCTTGGCAGCAGATGTAAGGAAAACTGGAGACTTGAGTGAGATTTGAACCCAGCATATTTGCGGGAATCTGCAAAACTATTCTCTCCTTAGATGTTGGCCCCAGGATCATGTTAGAGAAGCAGGCCTGCATCCTGAGCTGTCTGCTCCTTCTCCAGGAGGCCATAAGCCTGCCTTCCCGTGGCTTTCTGTACTTTGATTCCTTATCCCTCCATTCTCCTTGTCTTTTGGATCCATTCCTGCCTCCTGTGTCCCCCACTCCATGACGCATTGAGTGCTGGTGAAACAAATCTAGTGTAAAATAATGAGCAATTAACTACCTTGATGCTTGGGGCAGGCTGGGCAGGGATAGGGAAAGGGGTGGAGAGCTGAATCATTTATGAAGCTTAATAAAAGCCCTGAGTGGTGGCGCACACCTGTAATCCCAGCAACTCTGGAGGTGGAGCCAGGAGAATGGAGAGTTTGAGGCCCGAGGCAACCTGCATAACTTACAGAGACCCTGATTCAAAATTTAAAAAATGGGCTAGGGGTGCAGCCCAGTGGTAGAACGCTTGCAAAGTATGTGCAAGGGCCTGGGTTCAACCCCTAATAAATAAATAAATCTATTTTAGTAAAGATGCAGATGAGCAATCTGAGTAGGAACCCCAGAGCTGGGCTTATCCATTATTCAAAGTTATGCAGATACCACTGGGTCCTGCATGTTAGAATCCTGCCCCTTGTCCCTGCTGCCTCTGGAGCTGACAGATCCAGCCCATATCGTACCGTCCCCTCTGGTGCCCACCAACTCATTTCTAACACTATCTCCAGGGTAATAAGAATCCTAGACACCCCTCCTCCGACCAGCAGGGTTCCAGAGGTTTGGCTGGCAGGCCCTGGCCTTCTGGTACGCCTCTACAGGCCCAAGTAGAAGGGCTTCTCCATGTTTGAGATTTCCAAGGAAAAGACGCCCAACAGTGCTCACGTGCGTGTTTTAATATCTCACATATCTGCCTAATGGGATGGATTTCCTTAAGTCTAACCTAAATCCCTCTTGCTGTATGTAAAGCTCACCACTGGAATAACCAAATTCCCTTTAATCACTCTCCCTGAGAAGTCAACTGCAGGCCTCCAGTCACTTTCCAGCCTGTTGTCTCCAGGCTCTTTCCTGGTTGCCACTTCATTTTTGCCTTTCTACACAGTTGGAACCTCTTCCAAGTTAGACTCACATCCCTTAAGCTCTTAAACCTGTTTGAGGATACCAAATGCCATTGAGAGCTGAACTAGTACTGACCACACTATTCATCTTCTCTTTTCCGCACTGTAGCTACTGATTTGTGCCCCACAATCACCTAGCTCTTAGGACCCAAATTACTTCCCCCTGACTCACTTCCCTATTTCCCTTCCAAGCCTTCATTTGTCAGGAGAGAGGAAGAACTGGGTCAGAGTCGCGAAGGCATCGATTGCTCGGCTCTCCCTCCTTTTCCGGCCTGGCTCTCCTCTCTCCCCACCCCCACGCTATTTTTAGCCTGCCTCTATTTTCCTTAGCCTGGTTGGCAACCCCTCTGGCCTCTTTCTCTTCATTGCCCTTATCTCTCCCCTGCAGCCTGCGCAGACCCCAGCTGCCCTTCCAGAGGTCTCTTACTGCCTACCTGATTGATTTTGATTTCCTTCCATCTTGAAGCTTTGTAAGGGCTGCCTGAGAGCCGAGGTCTGGCCACACTCAGACAGAAAGGAAGCAGTCGAATAAGGCTTTGGTCTGTTTGGGCAAATCCGTCACATTACTGAAGCCCTTCAACCCCTTCTGCATTGACTTGTGCCTTCCTCTATGCCACAGACCACTCCCTACGCCACCTCTCTCCTCTGCAGTCCTGCACAGCCCCGTGCACTCCCATTTGGGCATTCCCGGCCTATTGCCTTTGGGGGTGTGCTACACCCCTAGAGGACCTGCCTGCCCTTTTGGTCTGTACATAGCCAGTCTCTTCTTAGCAGATTCCTTTCCTTGTTCCATTCTTTGCTGACCCCCTCCTTCCTCCTGCACCCCCTCACCTCTGCTGGCCTGTTCTCTTTTCTAGCTCACGGTAGGGCTCTCTTATAAAGGCCTTGCCTGCTCAGGCAGGACTTAGTAGCATCCCTCACTTGTCCTTCCTCAGCCTCTGCAAGACATGGGTCCCTCCTTTTAACTGTTACCCACAAGCTGAATAAGGCTGGATATTTTGGAAGGGGAGCTGCAGCTGGCTGGGGGAGGAGGACAGCAGTGAAAGAAGAGGCAGAGCAAGAGGGAACATTCCTCACAGTCTTTCTCCTCAACCTGGTCAGCTTGAGAGCTGCTGGGATCACATGCTGGGCCCTCTCTGTATCTCATTTCTCTATTTCCCTCAGTAATGACAGGACCTCCCTTATAACTCAAAACATTCTTTTACATTGTTGTTGTTGTTAGGTGCTATCGAGTCGGTATCGGGTTTTCAATGGCTGTTTCTGGATTGCCTTGGGAGTGGATTGCCAGGCCCTTCTCCCATTTTTTGCGGTGCTGGGAATTGAACTCAGGTCCTCAGAGACTGCAGCGCAGTGCTCTACCCACTGAGCTAAATCCCAGCCCATTCTTTTACATACACCTAGTTAACTACATGGCTCACTCTTCCTCCTCTTCCAGGTCTACTTAAAGCCCCTCTCCCCAGTGACACACACTCTGACCACCCATCAAAAAGGTCAGATTCTCCTGTAGCAGCCCCTGTCCTCCCTGCTCTGTTCCTCCCCTCCCCCAAGCACTTAGCACCTTCTGGTACATGAGATAATTTACTACATGCGTTGCTTACATGTCTTTTCCTCACTGGGCTGGAAGCTCCATAAGAACAGGAATTTTAAAAAATTGTAGGAGAACACATATACAATTTACCATCTTAGCCATTTTGGGGTGTATAGTTCAGGGGCATTAAGTACATTCACAGTACCATGCAACAAGTTTCCAGGACTCTTTCTATCTTGTAAAACTGAACCTCTGTACCCATAAACAAACTCCCACCTTCTCCTCCTCCCAGCCTATGGTGACCACTATGCTATTCTTCATCTCTATGAATTTGACTACTGGACTCATGTAAGTGGAATCATACAGTATTGGTCCTTCTACGTCTGGTTTATTTCACTTAGCATAGTATCCCCAAGTTTCATCCATGTGGCTGCAGGTATCAAAATTTTCTTGCTCCTTAATACTCCATTGTATGTTCATACTGGTGACTTGTTCACAC
>VMDO01010387.1:0-71885 GCA_007922755.1 Pedetes capensis
TTTTATGGGATTTTATAGAATGGGTTTTACACTGCGAAACAGATTTAAATCCAAGTTCTATAAATTACTACATGTATGATATTGAGCAAATC
Source organism: Pedetes capensis (assembly GCA_007922755.1). Classification (NCBI taxonomy): domain Eukaryota; kingdom Metazoa; phylum Chordata; class Mammalia; order Rodentia; family Pedetidae; genus Pedetes; species Pedetes capensis. The sequence goes on from VMDO01010387.1 coordinate 93, forward strand.
AAATTTGAAATCTGTTTCTCCATAGGTAAAATAGGGATAAAATATCTTACGTTGGAGAATCACTCTATTTATGACACATAAGCCAACACTGTTATACACATCACAGACCATATTTAACTTTTACTGTTATCATCCTATCTGATAAGAGATAATGGAACAAACGATTTCATTCCCTTAAATCAACTTATGACTCTCAATATGGTAACAAATATACAATAAATAACCAATATACAATTTTCTTTGAACTTTTAACCTCTGTGTTTAAAATCACCATATTTCCTTACTGTAAATGGTTATACTCTCACTTTCTCAAACGAGTCGGGTTTGGGGTTTTTGTGTTTTGTTTTTCCAATATGAATTTTTTGATGAAGCTATTATGTGGTTTCTAAAGGCATCAAATCAAGACAGAACAGTTCAATGGTGTAATGGTTCAGAAATGCAAAAAACATAGAATAAGATTTCCAAGTGAATTCGAGTCCTCACACATACTTTGCAAGTGGTCTACCACTGGACTGTACGCCTACCCCATTTTTATCTTTTATTTTGAGACAGGGTCTTGCTATGTTACCAAGATTACCTCTGGCCTCAAATTTGGCAATCCTTCTGCCTCAGCCTCCTGAGTCACTGGGATTGCAGACATGTGCCACCACACCCAGCCCAAAGTTTGATCCTCTACTCTCACAGAGAATCAAAGTGCATCAGAGAACAACTGGAAGTTAAGTTAAATTAGGAATGATAATAGGAATTTCCCCAACATCTGAATGCTAAATTTCCAGTTACCCCTAACACATCTGGATGTCCAGTGTCATCAGTTACCTAAAAAGTATAGGAAAGAGTTGGGCATGGTGGCACATACCTGCAATCCTACTGCTTGGGAGGCAGAGACTGGAAGACTGTAAATTCAAGGCCAGTCTGGACTATGCAGTTGAATATTGATAAAATACTATTAACTGCAGCACAGATTTTATTCAGAAATTCTATATGTATTTTTCTTTCTTCCTTATACTATTTATTATTTTATTGTTGGGTTTGGGGAGATTTTTTCCTCTTTTGTCTTTTTGACAGTCTCTTTATAACCCAGGCTGGCCCTGAACTTGAGATCTTCTTGCCTCAGCTTCCCAAGTGTTGTGATTACAGGCATGTGCCACCATACCTGGCTTCTCAATATGGAATTCTTCCTTCCTTCCTTCATTTTGTTCTCTTCTCTTTTCTTTTTTGTTTTTATTTCTTCCTTTATTTATTTATTTATTTATTTATTTATTTATTTATTTTGCGGTACTAGGGAATAAACCTGGGCCTTCATGCATGCTAAGCAAAGGTTCCACCACTGAGCTCAGCGGTAGATTTTTAATGCAACTTTTATGAATTAGAGATGAAAACTTAGTAAACAGTATGAAAGCTGAGTTTATTAATCATATTTGATAATTGCCTGACAGGTTTTTTTTTAGGAGTTTAGAACTGAGTGAAAAATGAAAAGAATGAAATTTTTAAAGAAGATTCTAAATTGGGGAGTTGGGAGCATATATATATATATATATATATATATATATATATATATGATATTTGTTTTTACAATTTTCATTGTGATGGGAATAAAATATAATGAGGAATATGTGAGTATACACACAATCTCTAGAAATTTGCAAACAATCAGGGTCAGCAACCTAGAGCTCTGGGCTAAGGGAGGGAGTGTGGGAAGCAGTATTAGCTGATCTTAATAAAAATAGCATTCTTTTACCTGAAAATATGAAGCAAGAGTAATAACCTGCAGAAGTGATGAGGCACTGGAAAATATCATTCATCCAGTGTTAAAGAAATATTTTAACTGGCTAAGTTAGGAATGCCTGCAGCTATACCACTCTGGCATCTGATGCCATAAGATCTGGGAAGCTAAGCAGGGTTGGACCTGGTTAGTACTTGGATGGGAGACCGCCTGGGAACACCAGGTATTGCAGGCTTAGGAGAAGGACCCGGCAACCCACTCCCAAAAATCAATCAGCCATTGGAAACCCTATGAACAAGCTGGGCGTGGTGGCGCATGCCTGTAATCCCAGAGACTCTGGAGGCAGAAACAGGATGGCAAATTGGAGACCAGAGACAGTCTGCCTAATTTAGTGAGACCCTGTCTCAAAAAGAGACAAAAAAACAAAACAAAACAAAACAAAAAAATGGGCTGGGAGTGCAGCCCAGTGGTAGACCACTTGCAAAGTATGTGTGAGGCCTTAGGTTCAACCCCCAAGTACCACCAAAAAAAAAAAAGAAAAGAAAGAAAAGAAAAAAAAAATAGAAAGAAATCTTAGAAGTCATCTAAATTAGTATTTGTCAAAGTATAAATTAGACCAATTACCAGGCTAAAAAATAAATTCAATGAATCACAACTACAACTTTCAATACAAAACGATAGAAAGTATTAGAGTATAATATACAAATTAAGGGTATTACCACTTCACAAATCCTTTCAGATAGATATATACAAGCACATATACATACATACATTATATATATATATATATATATATATATATATATATATATATATATAGCACTGAGATATACTATTAAAATATACCCCTTAGCACAGGTTACAGTCAAAAGTTTTAAAAATCATTCATCTATACCAAAGGAAAACAACTTCTTTTTTAAATATCCCTAGCAGGAGCTGGGCAGGGACTTAGCTCAGTGGTAGAGTGCTACTCTGCAGTGTCTTAGGTTCTGAGTCCGATTTCCAGCACCACAAAAATAGGAGAAGGACATGGCAATCCACTCCCAAGGCAATCCCGAAACAGCCATTGAAAACCCTACAAGGGTCGCTATGAGACGGACACAACTTGAAGGCACCTAACAACAACAACATAGCAGGAGGCTGGGCGTGGTGGTACATGCATGTAATCCCAGAGATTCAGCAGGCAGAGGCAGAAAGATTACGAGTTTGAGGTCAGACACAGCCTATGTAACTTTGAGAGACCTTGACTCAAAAATCAAAACTAATAATAATAGCAAATGAGCTGGTGGTGCAGGCCAGTGGTAGAGCATTTGCAAAGTATGTGTGAAGCCCTGGGTTCAATCCCCTAGTACTGAAAAAAAACTATCTCTGGCAGGGGTAGGGATATGTAGCTCAGTGGTAGTGTGTGCCTAGCATGTCAAAAGCCCTGGGTTCAATCAATATTAAGAAGTATTAGGAAATCACTTATGTGGAACGAACATTTATCTCTATAGACTTTTAATCCACAATTCACAAATAAAAGGGTTTTCTTTCGGAAGAAAAATATCCTGCAGTTCTCTTCTCTCCCCCCCACCCCCGCCTCTCTCTCTCCTTTCTTTCTTTCTTTAAATCCATAAACATGAATCAAAAAGTTACAAAACAGAGTTTTCTCTTTGGTTCCCAAGAAGAGACTCTGGAAACAAAAGGCAATTACAGAGAACAAAAAAGGAGATAAAGACTAAATGGGAGAAGAAAAGCAATGCCAAATAAAAAGGTCTAGTCAATAAACACCATTGCAAAGGTGACCTGAGTAAAATTATCAAACTCAAGCAGGCAATTTCATTAAAGTATGTGTCACTAATAAATATTCTCATTTTGAAATGTAAGTTACACTTTTTAATTTTTATTTTCACACACAAAGAGCTCCAACATTCAAAGGAAAATAAAACACCCAAATGAACCCTCTCTGTCTTTTTAAACATACAAGTAATTTTATGAAATTTCTTAAAGCAACTAATCCCAACCCAAGTGCTTCATGTCATTATGTATATAAATAAAAGTAAATATTACATATACATATAAATGCATATGCATTATAAACACATACACATACATACACACCATGAAACTTGTACGCAGCTATCTGGCAACTTAATTCTACTCAGAATGCAGACTCTTAGCACAAAGTATGAAGGGAAAAAACTTATGAAGTTAAAATAAATCCACAAATTAGTTTATGTAACTCCAGGAACTCATGGGAACATACCCACAAGGAACATCCTATGCCTAATCAAAGCCTGTTGTTCTTAATTTGCCCCCAATTCTAACTGCAGTACGTTTCCAAGACAATAGCAATTTCAAAGCATTCAAGAGGGGGTGAGCACTGCTGTGCAAAGGTACACTGGCACATATAAGAAATGAGATGACAATCTGTCTGCCAAGGATGATTTAGAAAGTAACTACAGGCAGCCTTGTTGTTGTTGTTGTTAGGTGCCATCAAGTCGGTATCGGACTCATAGCAACCCTCATAGGGTTTTCAATGGCTGAGTGCTTCAGGATTGTCTTGGGAGTGGATTGCCAGGTCCTTCTCCCATTTTTGCGGTGCTGGGAATTGAACTCGGGGCCTCAGAGACTGCAGCTCAGCGCTCTACCCACTGAGCTAAATCCCAGCCCCAAGCAGCCTTAGGTTCTTAGAAACAGATGCCTAGGAGTTTCCAGCTACTTCTCACCTCTTTCAGGGGTTCTAGGACTACTTAAATGAACATGTCATATTACTTAATGTTAATAGAAGATAATGTGTGTTTGGATTGGAAGGCAGAATTGCAATGAATAAACATCAGAATCACACAGGAACTTTTTAAAACACTGGAGTTTAAAATCTTCAACCAGAATTGCTGAATTCATTATTCTAGATGGACCCTGGGAATCAGAAATTTTAAAACCTCCCACACATTGATGTTCAGCCTGGGCTGGGAACCACTGAGGTAAATAATTTTCTTCATGTTATCTTTAAGAATTGTTAAGGAATCTGTAGGAGAAATAGGGTATGCAGCATTTCCCAAATTTGTCTTCAAATCCGTTATTCCTTGGAGCAACCTAGGTAATCTTCAGCTGCAAATCAAGGTAAATATCAAGAATCAAATTGTATCACATTCCAAACTTCATAAAACCTCTAATGTGCTTAGCAGCAAAGTAAAAGAAAGCAAAAAAGGACTTACTTTTATACTATCACAATTTTTATTAAAAATTTCAAATGAAAGATTTAATTTTAACTACAAACTTAATTTATTTAAATGATGTAGATATTAATTTTGTAACTCAAAATCATTCAAATATGGTGAAAGTTAATTCCAAAGACAAATTCATGCTGCCCTCTAATGGTTCAAAATAAATACCTGTACTTTAATTTAGCTTCCTTTCAAGTAAGTTTATGGCAATAGTATTCAAACTTCAATGTCCATAACCCATTAAAGAATTTGGAAACTATGTCAGTCTTACATATTTTCATTATATCCAAAATTTTAACTAGCATCTAAAATTTTAATCAGCATTAACATTTTTCATTAGAAGCTTAAAGACTTATTTCTGCAACTACAAAGGGTATGGTTTCTGATTCATTGTAAATTTGACATTTTAAAATAAAACTGTATGCTGTTATCTACCCTCATCTATTTAAAAAATAAAAGCCCTGTCAAATAGATCAGGAATTCTACATCACTGTCTTTTAACTTCTTGAATTTGCATTTTATTCCACTGACTTCACAGAGTTTTGTTTTGTGGTAATGGAGGGTTGAACTGAGGGCCTCACACATGCTTTGCAAGCACTCCACCACTGAGCTGCACACCCAGCTCAATTTTTACTTTTTATTTTGAGACAGTCTAAGTTGCACAGGCTATCTCTAGCCTCAAACTTGCCTCACCTCCAAGTCACAGGGATTACAGGTGTACATCATTGTGACCGGCTTCCATAGTTTTAACCTATGATATTTTATGCCTGGAAGTCTTTTATTGCTCATTTCATTATAATTCCATAAAAATATGCATATTGGTTAAAATTTATAGAGGTTTGTTGGTTTGGTTTTTATGGTATTGGAGTTTGAACCCAGGGCCTCATGAGGTACACACCATTGAGCTGAGCTATATCCCCAGCCCTACAGAAATTTTTATTTTCTGTGACTGTAGTATGTAAGATAAAATTAAATTGTGCAATGAGCCACTACTGCAATTGTTACTAGCAGCTATTGGAACATAAATATGAATTTTGAAAAATAATGTTTACACAAAAACTAAAATCCTATGAATATGAAACTGTGAGATGGATAGGCCTTCTTTTTTAAAAACTTAGGTATCCAAGAAATAAAGCTTCTTAATGTTAAAATAACTTCTCGATTATATTCTTACTTCAGTTTTTCTAGGTATGATCACTGAGAAATAGTCACATGAAAATGTAAGTCACTCTTGAATTTTGTTATAGCAAGGTCACTCAATTTCTTCTTTGTTAAAACTTACACTGTGATCTATTATCAGAAAAAAAAAATTAGACAAGGTTTCACTATGTAGCCCACATGCTGGAACTACACATGTATGCTACCATGCCCAGCAGAAACTTTTTCTTTTTAATCCTTTTTTTTCTTTTTGCGGTACTAGAGGTTGAACTCAGGGCCTTGTGCTTGCATGTTTTGCAAATGCTGTACCAACGAGCTGCACCTTTAGCCCTTTTTTTTTTTTTTAACTTTTTGAGACAGGGTCTCACTAAATTACGCAGACTGCCTCTAGTCTTGAACTTGCAATCCTCCTGTCTCTGCTGCTCAAGTCGCTGGGATTACAGGCATGTACCACCATGCCCGGCCAGAAATTATTTTTAATGATATGGCAACTGATGACTTTAATGAGTCTTCTTTGAATTTGCTGAAAGCAAACTTTGAATTTGCTGAAAGCAAAACTAGAAACTATTTGACTAACAATAGGATGTGTTACACCCTTACTACAATTATTCAGTTTCTCAATTTCTCAGAAGTATTCCAAAATAGTAGTACTAAGACTTTCCAAGTGACTATTAATTATGCCTGTTATTTTTCTACTTAGCAATGTATTATACTCAGAAAGAATAGGAAAACATTAAAATATTGTTAATTTCAATATGCTTCTGTTGAGATAGTATTTGTTTCATGAAATGGTTTTATCTTATGTACTCCAAATATATTTTTACCAAAATAAAGTAGCAGACTAGGCTCACTTAATGTATATTAAACATTCACTGTCAATCAATTTCCAAATCAGGCTATCAAAAAAATATCTACCTTTTTTCTCAAGTCAAATATGTTTGGGGCTTTAAAAAATGGGTTTTTAATTTGTCTCATAAAGCAAGAACCATCTGTTTGCTATATACAAGAGACATACAAAGAGAGAAAAAGGTTAAAAATAAAAGACAAAAACAAAGGTATACTGGGCAGATAGAAACCAAAAGCAGTAATTGTTATCCTGGTATCAGATCAAGTAAAATTCAAGATAAAGAGTATTAATGATGGGACATTTTAACCGTTAAAATCTGTAATTCTCAAGTAACATATAGAAATTATGAATATTTACATGCCAAAATATGCAGCCAGCCACCACTTTTATGAAGCAAATACTACAGAAGATGCAAAGAGATATGGATAGAAACAGAACTACTAAGACATTTTAACATGCCATTCTCAGTACAAAACAGATCAAGTAGACAAAAAGAAAGTAAAGGTATAGAAGACAAGGCAATAAAATCTTACAGAGGTTTTATATATTTTATCAAGCTTCAAACTCTTTATATTTCTTCTCAAGTATATACACAACATCTGTATTGATTCTACATTAGGTCACAAGAAAGGGTAAGTGCCACAAAGCAGAAGTACCACAAACAACAGTCTTGGATCAAAATATAATAAACCAGAAATTAATAACAACTCATAAAAAAACAAAAAGGACTTCTGTTTGAAAATTAAACCTTTATTAAACAATGTTTAGATGAAAAGGAAAATTCAGACAAGAAAAAACCTGAAAAAAAAAGATGATAAAAATACTACACATTCAAATCTATGGGAGGGGAGTGGGTGGGGAAGAAGGGGGAAGAGGGAAGAAAAGAAAAGGAAAATATATTTTAAAGTGGGCTGGTGGTGCAGCTCAGTGGTAGAGCACTGGCAAAGTTTGGATGAGGCTCTAGGTTCAGCCCTCCAGTACCAGGGGCGGGGGGAGGATCTGGATTTTACTTACAGAGCAGAAATTTTTAGACAAGACATAGGAATTTTTTTCATTACAGTATGTCTTCCTTGAAGTTACACTAAACATCAGATGCCATGCTCTTGCTAACAGGCAAGACACATGTCCTGGACTAAGTCACAGTCTTTTCACTTCAATCTTCAGCTGTCTTTCTGCTACTTTTACATATGGCCTTGTAGCCCACTCCTATGTTTTTAAGCCTTTTTCTAAAATATGCTCAATATTTGAGGTACCCATAATTCACTGAGCTCATTAACCTTACTTCTAATAAACAATCTGAAATTAAATATCCCTATGCCAAGAGGGATATTGTCTCTTTCCATCCCCTGATAGTGTCTAGACTTTCTTCTCTTCTCTACTCCTGCAATTGCTAGAGCTACAAGAACTCACTCCTGTTAACCAGGTGGCTTGGGGTAAGGGTGTTCGTTGGAAGCCAAAGCTAGAATGATTTACAAGGTATAATATTCACTGTCAGCAAAATGAGTTTTTAGGGCCTATCTTGGAAAACTTGTCACCGTATATCACAGTGCTTCTATGAGAAAATGCATTCTAAGTTTCCAGTAACCAACACAAAAACAAACTTTGGAACATGGCCTGTTCTGGTGACCATCCAAACTCTTACCCAGAACTTCTGAGACACAATACTACATTTCCAAGAAAGCCTATTACTGCAGAAACCTCTATAAACATGTAACATAAACTCTTATTATTAATAGCCACAAGCACTTGCTTTAAAAACCATACTTAAAATTTCTAAATCCAATTAACATTCATTAAAAACTTCACAAAATCTTCACTAGAAATCAATAGCTGAAGAAACATGATTAAATATTAAGAAAAAATATCTGGTGATTAACTTGGTTTTTGATTCAGAAAGGAACTTTCAAAAAGAAAGAGGAGTGCTAGGCATGGTGGAGCACGCCTGTAATCCCACTGGCTCAGGAGGCAGAGGCAGGAGGATAGCAAGTTCGAGACCAGAGGCAGTCTGCGTAATTTAGTGAGATCCTGTCTCAAAAAAGGAAAAAAATGGGCTGAGGGTGCAGCTCAGTGATCCAGCACTTGCAGAGCATGCAAATGCGAGGTCCTGGGTCCAACCCTCAGTACCGGGAAGAAAAAAAAAAGAGGGAAAAAAAATACTTCAAAATTTTCAGAGCTGACTAGCAACACACATAAATTTCCTTTTCAGAATTATAAAAACTAAAAGCCTCATTCATGTAAGTCACATGCCACACTAAAAAGAGCTTCATAAACTGAACTGTCACTTTGTTATACTTTTTCTTAAAAAAAGGACAATATTCATTGTCAAAATAAGATCTTGCTCAACTGAACAAAAAGAAAAAAACATTTGAGACTGTATTCCTTCAAACACAAATAAAGTGAGCTGCTAGGCAGGTACAGTGATACAAGCCTGTAATCCCAGCAACTCCAGAGGCAAAAGCAGGAGAATCTTGAGCTGGAGGCCAGAGGCAGCCCGTGCAACTTATTAAGACTCTGTCTCAAGATAAAAAGGTAAGAATGTGCTGGGGGTGTATCCCAGTGATGGAGCACTTGCAAGCTATGTGTGAGGCCCTGAGTTCTACCTCCAAGTACCGTAATAAATAAATAAATAAATAAATAAATAAGTGAGTGAGCCAGGTATATTTTTTTTCAGAACTTGAACAATACATTAATAAAATCAGCTGCAACTATAGATAGAATGTTATTTCCCCTAATCGAGAAACAAAATGTTGAAATGTTTTAACTTTAGAAATAAAAAGATCTTTTTTGTTAAAAAAAAAATCAGGAGTTTAGCATTTACCAGATTTAAAACACGGCTACATTCTTTAAGTAAGAAAATTAATTCTTTAATAGTAATAATATATGTTACTGCTGTTAGGTACCGTCGAGTCGGTATCCGACTCATAGCGACCCTCATAGGATTTTCAATGGCTGACTGCTTCGGGATTGCTTTAGGAGTGGATTACCAGGCCCTTCTCCCACTTTTGCGGTACCGGGAATTGAACTCGGGGCCTCAGAGACTGCAGCGCAGCGCTCTACCAACTGAGCTAAATCCCAGCGCATATATGTTACTACTTTCCTTATATTCACCTTTGTGGAGAATAATGCTTAAGTCTTTAGCACAAAGAAATCAAAAGGATCTCAATAACATTAAAAAAAAAAAAAAAAGTGGCCAGACTAAAAATCAGAGAGGTGCCGTGAAGCACTCCTGTAATCCCAACTACTCAAGAGACTAATGCAGGAGAATCATAGGTTTGAGTCCAGAGGCAGCTTAAGTAATTTAGGGAGACGCTGTCTCAAAATTTAAAAAAAAAAAAAAAATTTAAAGCCGGCCACGGTGGCGCCTATAATCCCAGTGGCTCAAAAGGCTGAGGCAGGAGGATCCCAACTTCCAGACCAGAGGCAATCTGTGTAACTTAGTGAGATCCTGTCTCAAAAAGTAAAAAAATGGGCTGAGGGCGCAGCTCAGTGGTCCAGCACTTGCAGAGCATGCAAGCGTGAGGCCCTGGGTTAAACCTCCAGTACCATAAAAATAAATAAATAAATTAATTAATTAATTAATTAAATTTTAAAAAAATAAAAAGCTGGGGAATGTAGCTCAGTGGTAGAGTACTTGCATAGTGTAAGGCCCAGAGTTCAACCCCCAGTATCATTAAAAACAAAAGAGAGGGACATGGGGGTACAGCACAATGGACTAGAAACATTTGCCTAGCATGCATGAAGCCCTGGGTTGAGACCCCTATTACTGCCCAAAAAAAACCACCACAATCATAAAGTTTTTTATTTAAGAATTGGCTTTGTTTACTTCTTGTTTTGTTTAAGGAAGACAGGAAAAATTTTAAGTGTGTGTGGCATATTATTTTTATTTAATAAACAAGTGTCTTAAACAATCTCTAGTCACTTAATTGTGACTAATTAATTATGGTAAGTCTTGGGCCTGCTTGGCTGCTTCTAAGAGCCAAACAAAGGAATATGGAGTCCTGAATTTCTATCATGGGAAATTAATTTCCAAATTATCAGTACTTGAATACTGACTCTATGGCAAGTAAACACAGACTAGCTGTTCTCTGAGAATAAAAGTAAGAAAGCTGAGAGACCAAAGAAAAAATAAATAGCTACCAAGCTAGAACAAGGCAGAAAAGTTATGTGTATAAAATGCTGCATACAATTACATAAGCACCACAGATTTTTTCAAAGCTCATGTTTAAATTCCAAATGATGTGCACAGTTTTCCAAAGAAAAAAATGATTCTCTGGTCTACAATAGCAATATTATTCCAACGTCAACTAAATTCTAACAAAGGCCAAAAATACCCATACTTGCAATCATTCATTCAGTCATTCCTCTATAAAGCTTCAGTCATTCCTCTGTAAAGCCTATACCAGAATAATAATAGAATCACTACTCACGCACATGGCACATGTCTATAATCTTAGCAACTCAGGAGGCTGAGGCAGGAGGATCACAAGTTCAACGTCAGAGGCAGCCTGCACAACTTAGTGAGACTCTGTCTCAAAATAAAAACTTTTTAAAAAATAAGCACCTGGCATGGTGGTGCACACTTGTAATCCCAGCAACTTGGGAGGCAGAGGCAGGAGGATCCAAGTTCGAGACCAGAGATAGTCTGCATAATTTAGCAAGACCTCGTATCAAAAAACAAAAAAAAAAAAAAAGGGGGGGGTGGCTAAGGATGCAGCTCAGTCATAGAGCACTTGCCTAGCATGTGCAAGGCCCAGGGTCCAATCTCAAAGTACTACCAAAAAAAAAAAAAAAAAAATATATATATATATATATATATACATATATATATATATATATTATAATCGTAGCATAATTTCTTTATTAGACGGAAATAAATTTTTTAAATCTCTCAAAATGATGTCTAGTGCAAATGTACTGATACATAAGGTCCTCTTAAGGAACTGAAAACATTATGGTAAAGTAGAGTAATGGGCCATGTGAGGTTCCTGAATTACTTTATTAAATCCTGAAAACAAAAGTACAAGAATACTTACAGATGAGTTAGCTGTGAATCAAAAGGTTGAGTAACCTGCTCAAATCTATATAGCTATTATTAACTCCAGAGTCTGTACTTACAACTAAATGATACCATCTACAATATAATAAAGGCTAACAATGACAAGCATGCAGCCATAGCACTGTGGCATCTGATCCCATCAGATCTCGGAAGCTAAGCCAGGTAGGGCCTGGTTAGTACTTGGATGGGAGACCGCCTGGGAACACCAGGTACTGTAGGCTTGGGAGAATAACCTGGCAACCTACTCTCAAAGATCAATCCACCATTGAAAACCCTACAAATAGCAGAGAAGCCCTGACAACAGTGTTTTGCCTGTTGTATGTATGGTCATTATGAGCCAGAAACTGACTCAATGGCACCTAACAATACAAAATAACAACAATTACAATGACAACTTAATGTACAAAGCCAAAAGCTAAACAACATATAGGCAAATCATTTTGTCCTCCAACACCCAATGAGGTGAATATTATTTTAGCCCCTAGTAAGACATTTTGGTCAAATATGAGAATGGCAAAAATATGACGATTCTTAGAAATCTTTAGCATCAAATAAAATGGAGTACTGCAAAAAGTATTTTTAAATCAACTTTTTGAGATAAAATTTATATATAATGAAATGTGTCTATTTAAGCTCAGAGCTTGATGAATTCTGACATGTACCATATAAAAACCACCAAAATAAAGACATGTGACATTTCTACCACTCCAGAACGTCCTCATAGGAAATCTCCACCCCAAAGTACAAACCAATGAACATCTTTATGTCACTATGTAACAGTTTTACCTATTCTAGAATTCCACAAAAACAGAATCTCATAGTATACATACAGTATCTGGCTTTCTCACTCAGCATAATGGATCAGGAGTTTTACCATTAGGTAGTATTTCAATACATGCTTATGTTACAATTTGTTAAACCATTTACCTGGTTGTAAATATGTGGGTTATCTCTAATTTACGACAATTATAAAGAAAGATGTTATAAACATTCACATACAAGTCTTTGAATAGCCATATATTTTTATTTCTCTTAGGTATATACCAGCTATGGAACTGCTGGGTGGTAAGGTAAATACATGTTTAACTTGATAAGAAAGTGACAAATTTAGACCAAGTGGTTGTACCACTTTATATTCCCAACAGTAACCTATCAGAATTCTACTAGCCCAACCCTGACACCTGAGGCTTTCAGTCTTTTTAGATTTTAGCTATGGTTTTAATTTGCATTTCCTTGATGACTACTAATTTTGATCACCTTTTCATGTGCTTGTAAGTCATTCTTAATCTCTTCCTCAGTGACAGTCTATTCACACATTTTGCTCAATTCTGTTGACTTCTTATTATTAAGTTGTAGAATACTTATTCCCTTATATATTCTGAAGACAAGTTCCCATTCAAATACTTGTATTGCAAATGTTTTCATTTGCTTCTCTCTAGAAACCAAATTGGATATCCAAATCATTTGAAAGAGTATCCTTTCTCCATTTGCATCTTTACTGAAATTGATTTTGAAAGAATTAAATTGACCACATGGATCATTTCTTGCGTCCATGTTCCAGAGATCAGCAAACTTCTGTAAAGGGCCAGACTGTAAATATTTTGTGCTTTACAGGGCATGCAATTCCTGTCACTTCTACTCAACTCTACTATAGTAGTATAAAAGCAGTTATCAGCAATATTGATGCTAGTGATTATGGCTGTGTACCAACCAAACCAATACACATTAAAATTTCAATTTCACCTGAATTTCATGTATTATAAAATATCATTCCTTCCCAACATCAGGAGGCTGAAGTGAGAGGATCAGGAGTTCCAGGACAGCCTGAGGTACATAGTGAGACCTTGTCTCAAAAATTAAATATTTTGTTTGGCTGGTTTTGTTTGGTTTTTTAATTTGTATTTTGAGACAAGTTCTCACTATGCAGCACAGGCTGACCTTGAATTAACTAATCCTCTTGCCTTAGCCATGCAAATGCAGGCTGTGCATCACCAAGTCTGGCTTTCATTCTTTTGATATTTCCCAGCCACTTGAAAATGTAAAAAAAAAACCCTAGCTTGCAGGCCACCCAGAAACAAGCACGCCACATTTGGCCCATGGGCTATGGTATATCAACCTCTGTTTTTCTTCTATGCAACTGATCCATGTATCTGTCCCTATGTCAATATTCCATTGTCTTTATTAATATAGCTCTTTGCAAAGCTTGAAATCAAGCAGTGTGAGCCCTTCAAATCTGTTCTTCCTTTATAAAATTATTTTGGCTATTGCAGGTCCTGCAGCTCCTTATCAAATAAACAATTAGGATTTTGACTGGTAAGTATTGCATCTTTATGTTAACTTTGGATTAGTACCTTAATAATATTGAGTCTTCTTTAATATGAGCAATTATTTTATAGTTTTGCATGTACAGGTTGTGCACACATTTTGTTAAATTTATCCTAAGTAAAACGTGGGGTTTTTTGTTGTTGTTATGTGCCATTGTAATTCTCCAATTGTGCATTACTATGAAGTAGAAATGCTACTGATTTTTCTATATACTGGCCTTGTATCCTGTGACCTTGCTAAACTCACTAATTCTAATACTTTTTCAGTTTCAATTTCTTAGAATTTTCTACATACAGGATCACAGAATCTACAAAGAAGTTCAATCCTTTAGTACTACAAAAAAAAAATAATTAATTATCAAGCAAACAAAACAATAATTCTGTCACATTAAAAAATGTTCAGAGTTAAGATTTCTCTTTTATTGTCTCCTTTTTTCATAGTTGGTTATTTTTGTTTTGTTTTTTTTGGTGGTACTCAGAGGTTGAACACAGGACCTTGAGCATACTTTCCAAGTGCTCCACCACTGCACTGCCCCCCCCCCAGCCCATTGTTTATTTTTTATTTTGAGTCACGGTCTCACTAAGTTACACAGCCTGCCTCTGGCCTCAAACTCTTGATTCTCCTTCCTCTCAGCCTCCTGAGTCACTGGGATTACAGGTGTGTGTCACTACACCCAGTTTTATTTCTTTTCCAATTTCTATTCATTTATTTCTTCTTATTGTACATGCCAGAACTCAAGTATAATAGAAACTGAAGTGATAATAGTATAGATCAGTTCCTATCCTGATCTTACAAGGAATGTATCCACTCTATTAGCATAAAGCATAATGTCATGGAGAGGTTGTTTAGAGAAGGCCCCTTATGAGGTTAGAAAAGTTCTCTTCTACTCCTACTTTGCTGGATCTGTATCATTAATGAATGTTGACTTGCCAAATGTTTTTCTGCATCTAATGATATGCCCATATGGTTTTCCTCCTTCATTCTATTAAATGGGTAATTATTTATTATTTACTATACTAACCCCATCTTGCTTTCCTAGAATAAACTCCATTTACTCATGGTATATTAACTTATTTCAATTTTGCTGAATTTGAGCTGGATGTGGTGGCATATGCTTTTAATCTCCATACTCAGGGGACTGAGGCAAGAGGATCTATATGAGTTCAATACCACCCTGGCTTATATAGCAAGTTCCAGGGCAGCCTGGGCTACACTGAGAGACCGTGTCTCAAAAAATACTAAATACATACATACATACATACGTACACACGTACATACATACGTACGTACGTACATACATAAAATGAATTTAATTTGCTAATATTTTGTTCAGGATTTCTATATCTGTGATCACAAGGGATATTATTACTCTTAAATTCACTCTTCCTCATTCCTGTTTTGGAATCTACTCAAATTTTCTTTTCCATCTCATAAAACAACATATCTTAATATGTCACTGTTAGGGGTTAAGATTTATTTCCCCAAACAAAAAAACACCCCTAGCCAACCCTAGTGCCACAGGCCTATAATCCCAGCAATTTAGAAGGCGAAGGCAGGATTGCAAGTTCAAGGCCAGAGGCAGCCTGCATAATTTAACAAGACCCTGACTCAAAATAAAAAATATACAATGGGCTGAGTATGCGGCTCAGTGGTGGAGTACTTGAAAAGTATGTTCAAGGCCCTGGGTTCAACACCCCATCACCAAAAACAAACAAAACAAAACAAAAATCCTAATTTAACAATGCAACCTTATACAAGAATATGAGAAAATACTTAAAATTTTATCTTGCAACTTATCTCTCAGTTCTACGTTTATTCTATAAAGTGATATCCTCACAAAGAAGCATCATTTTTTAAAGTTCTTACATGCACTCTGTGGGGCTGGGGATTAGCCCAGATGGTAGAATGCTGCTCCACATTCTCTGAGGACCCCAGTTTGATCCCTAGCACCACAAAAACGGGAGAAGGATGTGGCAATCCACTCCCAAAACAATCAGCCATTGAAAACCCTATGAGGGTCGCTATGAGTGGGACCCGACTCAACGGCACCTAACAACAACATGTATTCCATGTGTAAGGCATAGGATTAAGAAGCCAAGAATATATTCCCCAAATCAATGGACACAGTATTTTATAAAAGGAATTTAAAATTCCTGTTTTTTCATCATTTCATGCTTATTACATTTATCCAGGAGATTTTAAAGTTGTATACTTGGCTTTTTCCTATTAAGTTAAATCATATGAAACTGAAATACTTATAGGTCAAAGGAAGGTCAAATTTTGGTAATTCCATATGGCTTTAATCTCTCATTTACCAGTTAGCCACTGACCTTAGAATAGTAACCAAAATGAACTTGACCAGCCTGTATGTTTTATCAATACACAAGCACCACCTGGTGGCAAATATCAAAACTGTAGGGTTATACCTATTTGTATGACTACTGGCACAAATATGTTTAATGTTTCTCAATCACTATATTTTCCAATATGGTTAAAGGACATTACAAACAGTGAAGGACCCTTATATTGATTATATGAACAACCTCAAATGACACATCAACATCATAATACTTCGCAACTTTTCTACGTAACACTTTGAAATGCAAGCTGAATATACCTAATCCAAAAATCTGAAATCTGAAATGTTCCAAAATCTGAATCATTTTGAGCACTGACATGATGCCAGTCTGATGGTCAAATGTACACAAACTCTGTTTTACATAGAAGTATTTAAATTACATAAAAGAATCTTTGGATTATATGTATAAGGTATATATGAAATATAAATAAATTTCACATTTAGACTAGGGGCTCATCCTCAAGATAACTCATTATGTATATACAAATATTCTAATCCCCCCCAAATCCAAAATATTAAATACTTCTGGTTCCAAGCATTCACATAGGTATACTTTTTAATATACGTATACCAGCTATTTTCATAAACCAGAATCTTGGTTATTTCCAACTTTACCGGTAATTAACAAAATGAAATAAAGTCAGTGTGGATGCATCAGAAAAACTTTCACTCCATCAAACTTCCACTGATAGCTACAGTTATCTGTAAAATTCTTTCCAAGTCTCTTACATTTATTTCTAAGGGCTATAAGGTAAAAAGCCTAACAGTTGCCTACTTCTGCCGATAGGAACAAGTACCTTTGTCCAAACTCTTTCCTTGTTAACTTGCTACTATTCAACGCATGTTAAATCAAAGTAACTTTATTAACTTGGCTACAAGTGATTATACCAGGAATTGGTTACATTAGCCAAAGGCAACCAAATATCTTTTTGACAAAAAGTGTACTAACCACACATGATGACTGGAGTATTTTGCCTGAGTACATACCACAAAACTGTTCCAAAGTGAGTGACAACAAACAAATATAGACATATCATTTGGGGAAGAATGTATAAATCCTAGATGAACAATGAACAGATGGGTTACTCAAACTGAGGTTGAATCCTAAACAATGCCATTTTCTGAAGATACATCAAACACCCCTATTCTGGAAGATGTGGACTCTGAACTACCTCTTCTCTTCTCCTTCCAATAAACCCTCACAGTCAATCTTTGCACATATTCCATTAAAGCCATAAATGGTGATAAAATACTCCTAAATAACTCGTTGTTATTGCTAGGTGCCACTGAGTCAGGTCCAACTCATTAGCAACCCTATATACAACCTAAGGAAACATTCCCTGACAATGTGCCATGCCCAGCATGATGTCAGTGCTTCCCTGCTGTTCGTGGGGTTTTCAATGCCTGATTGTTTTGGGATCACTTCAGGAGTGGATTACCATGTCTTTCTCCCATTCGTACAATGCTGGGGACTGAACCCAGCGCTTCACAGAGCACAGAGCAGCACTCTAGCAACTGAGCTAAACCCCAAATAACTCACAGGCAATTTAAACTCAACATAGTCAGAATTATTCTTTTCAAAAGCCTGCTCCAATTCCTCCCATGGCAAGCAAAATTCCTAGCCACCAGATACCTGAGCTGTCCTTAGTACCCCATCCTTTCAGTCCCCAAGTGCTATTAAGTCTGCCTTCTAAACATCTATGGACACTACTCCATCCTCTCCATTTTCATTCTTTAGGTCCTCATCACATTAAGCCTGAATTACAACAACATCCTTATAATTTATCCTTCTCCCTTGAAACTTAAGACTATCCAACCTATTTTGTACATATTGCCAAAGCAGTATAATCCCCCAGTTTAAAATGCTTCAATGGTGCCCAATCACCCAAGGATAAAATCCAAACCTGCTAGCATGATACTTGAGGACTTTTACATGGGGGCTCAGCTTTAGCTTCAGCTTTTTCATTTCAAATATACCAAACCACCACTTGCAAGGCCATGAAAGAACTAAACTTCTCATGATCCTTAGGTTTTGCTTCACACACACACACACACACACACACACACACACACACACACACACACGTATACACATGTGTATACATATGTACGTATGTATATATGTGTGTATGTGTATATGTATGTATATGTATGTGTGTGTGTGTATGTATGTATGTACACACATACACGTTGTTGTTGTTAGGTGCCATCGAGTTGGTATCTGACTCATAGCAACCCTGTGTAAAACACTATTGTCAGTGATTCTCTGCTGTTCATAGGATTTTCAATAGCGGATTGATTTTTGGGAGTGCGTTGCCAGGTCTATCTCCCAAGCCTATAGCACCTGGTGTTCCCAGGCAGTCTCCCATCCAAGTACGGCCCAGGACTGACCCTGCTTAGCCTCTGAGATCTGACAGGACTGGATGCCACAGGGTTACGGCTGCTTGCATGATATGTAGTTTTTCCTTACCTTCTCACCTGGTTAACTCCTAAAGATTCAGTTCAAGTATCAATTTCTCCTAGAGGCTTCTTTGATGCCCCTCTGTTCCTCTTTTCATTGTCTTCCTCTTCTGCTACCCTCAGAATCTCACTAGTGTGTCTATCTCTCATCAAAGTCTCTGCTTGAACACAACATGGGGCAAAGAGTAGGCTTAAATAACTGCTGAATCAATGAGACCTCACAAAAGTCCTTTCATTTCCTATTGTTATCTCCATTTAACAAATGAGGAAACCAAGGGGAGTGCAGTGCCTTGCCCTAGATCATGAACTGAATGCATTTAGAGCAAGGGTTAGATCAAATCTAACTGTGAAGGAAATGATGTTCCCTCAGAATCTCTGCATCTGGAGACCCATTCTACAAAATAATTGTGCTCCCTACGTGCAGTGGTACATGCCTATAATCCCAGTACTCGAAAAGAAAAGGCAGAAGGACTGTAAATTTGAGGCCAATCTGGGCTACACAGCAAGAATGCTAAGTAAATTATTTAAATAATTCTCTTCTGCATAGTATAAATGGAACTAATCTCCTTTTCTCCAGGCTAACCACGTAACACAGGCTTGGTCAATTAAAGTATCCTCTGGGGTTTAGCTCAGTCGACAGAGTGCTGCTCTGTGCTCTACGAGGCCCAGGGTTCAATCCCCAGCACCACAAAAATGGGAGAAGGGTGTGGCAGCCCACTCCCAAAACAATTAACTATTGAAAACCCTATGAAGGTTGGTGTGAGTCAGACAGGACTTGAGGGCACCTAACAGCAACAACAACCCATCACAATCCCAATTTGATAATGAATTCTGGGATGGACAGTCTACTCAAAGTGTCTCTTGGGACTTTTCTAAGGACTATGGGGGAAAAAAAAAAAAAAAACACTTTGCCTTGCCCCTTCTCCTGAATAAGTCTAATCTACAAACTATGTAACGTAAGAGGTAGAGCAAATGGAGTGAGCTTCTCTGAAAATAAAGAAAAGCAAAGGAAATCTGACACACAAGCCCAAAAACAAGGAAATGAAAATGAGAAACAATATTAAAGCCTTGTATCTGACCATGCCTGAAGATATCCCAAGAGACCTCCAAGTTACATGGGCCCAAAGTTCACATTTTCACATAATCTAATCTGAGTCGTGGCCCTTTAAAAATCTGTATCAGCAGAACAAGGGGCTTTTTGGCCATTTTCCAGCAATAATACTTTTTCATCTGTGAACTGACAAACTGTTTAGAGGAGGCCTGACTGATTTCCCCATATATCTCCAAACCATAGCAATGTGTGTGTGTGTGTATATATATATATATGCGTGCGTGAGTGCGTGTGTGTGTGTGTGTGTGTGTGTGTGTGTGTGTGTGTGTGTTCCAAAAAAGCTCATTTGTTAAAAGTTTAGCCTGTGGTGCTACTGGGAGTGGTGGTACCTTTAAGAGCTGGAGCCTAGCTGGAAGTCTTCTAATCATATGAGGTTTACCCTTGATGGGACATTAAGATTCTGCCCCCTCCTCTTTCTTTTTTGCTCCTGGCTGCCATGAAGTGGGTAGCTTCCTCTGCCATGTACTTCAACTATGATGCACTGCTTTACCACACACCCAAAAGCAGTAAGGCCGACTGACCATAAACTGAAACCTCTAAAACAGTAAGCCTTTCCTCTTATTGCCTGGCTGCTTCCTCTACTAGAATAAAAGCTCCATAAAGACAGAGATTACTTGTCTGATTTTTCACTGCTTTAGCACCAGATTTCTTTCATTTGAAAAGTAAATTAGTCAAAAATCCTAGAAAAATTTCAATGAAGGACCACAGATATCAAAATACAATAAATGTTAAAACATAATACTCCCATGAATCTATTCATTATAGTACATTAAAAATAAAATACCTTGCAAGTATAAACAGATTTAGTGTTACTTAAATAACTATACATATATATAGTGCTGAAGTGGGCAGATAATGTCATACTAAAAGAAAGACAACAGATATATTATACGAATAAAAAGTAAAACAAGTATAAGAAAATGTTATGCTCCCATGCCTTCTATGTGGCATGTGCATGAGCTAAGAGCTAGGAAGCCTGCCCCTGGATGCTCTACAGTCAGAAGCAGAGATGCTACAGAAGAGAAGAGGAATGGAATGCCATGCAGGGAGCCAAGAAAAGCTGAGGGTTTAGGCCAGGTAGCAGGGGAGCTGGTAGATAGCCTCTGAAAGCATCACTTGAGAGGAGAAGTGAGCTAAAAGTCACCAACTGTGGGTTTCAATGCCTGGTGGACAAAGGACATCCCCACAAAGACCTGAGTCATTAAAGGACAATACAGGACATGGACAGAGGTGGAGTGGAGGGAGGACCCCCTTCCTAGTGTATAATAAATTCCACCAGATACAGAGAGAGGAAAAGAAGTAGGGAGGGAGCATAAGAGATTGTGCAAATTTTTCTTAGAGACCGTGACCAGTAACACTTAAAGGAGTTTGTTATAATTTGAATACGACTAAGTTTTACATGGATATGATTAAAGGTAATTTTCTGCTGCCAAATAAAATATTAAAAGACATCACATTATATACAGATTAAATATATTCTATGCACATCTGCACTATACTATTAGTAAACATATAAAACCATAACAAAAGCATCAGTAACTATCTGATCATATGTGAAAAAAATATCTTGTGCATAAACACAATGGGAGATTTTTTTTTAAAAAAAGTCAAAATACTAGACCATATAACATTTTAAACTATAAGAAACAAAATTAAAAGCCAAATTTTAAAGGCAAGACAATCACAACAAATAAAATAGATTGAATGCTAATATCCTTAACACATAAACTTGAAAACTGGTCAAGCAATGCTGTAAAAGTAAGTAAATTAAAATTGTTGTTGTTAGGTGCCGTCGAGTCGGTATCCAACTCATAGCGACCCTCATAGGGTTTTCAATGGCTGACTGTTTCAGGATTGCCTTAGGAGTGGATTGCCAGGCCCTTCTCCCATTTTTGCGGTGCTGGGAATTGAACTTGGGACCTCAGAGACTGCAGGGCCGTGCTCTACCAACTGAGCTAAATCCCAGCCCGTAAATTAAAATAGACAAATCAAAAAAATAAACAACTAGTAAACACCTGAAAAACTATTCAACCTCAATAACACTGAGTTTTTTAGATTCGTTTTTCTTCTTTCTTGGCCATACTGGAAGGTTTCACTCAGGGCCTGATGCATGCTAGGGAAGTGCTATACCACTGAGCTGCACCTCCAGTCCCTTTTTTATTTTTTATTTTGAGACGAGATCTCACTAAATAGTGTAGGCTGCCTCTGATCTTGAACTTACAATCCTTCTGCCACAGCCTCCCAAGTTGCTGGGAATACAGGCGTGTACCATGCTGCCCAGCTACATTATTTTTTTAATTTCAATATTCCCCTTAAAATAATATACCTTCAGGAAATAAGCAGTTATATAAACAAAGACTTGTACATAATGGCTGTTTACTGCAGGATTAATTATAATAATCCAAAAAGGGAGATGACAACTTAGATGTTCAGAAACAGACATTACAGCCTGGGGTTCAGTGGTAGAGTCTTTGCCTAGCATGTGCAAGGCCCTTGGTTCAATCCCCAGCACCGCAAAAAAGATAAAAAAGGTATACAATTATAAAACATATCTTGGCCATAGGAAGCATTTTGTAACCAACCAAAATACTTCTTGAAGATTATTTAATGATATGAAAATGGCCACTATATGAAGTGAAACGGTGATACCATAATGCATACACAGGATAAACAAGATATATTCACACAAAGGAATACTCTTCAGCAATTAAAACAAACAAAAAAAAGGAAAACCCAGATTCAAGCAACATGGGTAAATCTCAAAACAAACAAACATGAAACATAAAAAGAAAAAAAATTATACAAAGTGAAAGAAGCAAGAAAATGCTATGAGATTGTTCATATGAAGAATACTAACAGGAAAAACTAATCTGTGACAGAACAGTGGTTACTTCAGGGAGAAAGGTATGTTGTGGGCATGGAAATCTGAGGAAATCTTCAAAGGCAATGGGAACTTTCTGTTCTTTGATTTGAGTAGCGATCACATAGAGAGATATATATATGCAAAAAGCTGCTGAATAAAGTATAAATGGACATACAATGTTACGAAATGTACACTTTAATATTTGTATATATATCATTTGAACATTATCATACCTTAACAGAGTACTACAGAAACTGTATACTTATATATAAATAACAATTTTAATTTGGCTAAATATATTTATATTCTAAGGAAAGAAAGTAAAGCACATCAAAATATTAAAGGCAGCTAGTTCTGGGACTACAAGAAATACTTATATTTCTTTACCTTTATTTTTGACATTTTCTACAATGAGTTTGATATAAATTCTATAATGGTGGGCACCTAAATTTTATTTTGAAACTTTTTGCTTGTAAAAGAAAATTCCGTCGAATTTATAATTAACATAAAATCATGCAATGTGCAAAAAGATTTTTAAGTCCTCCCTCCCACCAAGAAATTTCTTATAAATTACAAACACTGAAGTTTCTTAATGTACTTAGACAAATCAAGAAAAACACTGAGTTCTGCTAAGTGAAGAAAAGAGAATGTCAACTATTGTGTGAGCAATATGAACTTTGAGCTGACTTTAAAACCTTGGCTCTGTATGAAACACACAGGACTCTCACAAATCAATAAAAACTAGTCCCTGAAAACTCTGGAGTGTTTTTAATTCATTACTTTAAATAGCCCTTGTGAGCCTGATTTATCTAAATTTCACAAAATATCCAAGATGAATTGTGTTTACAATGAAAATAGACTTCCAGAAACTTTTACAATATGTATAAAGTAATAAATAAGAACAAAACCAAAGAAGACATACAAACCTCTGATTGTACATGCCCCGAAAGTTGTAATTAGCTCTATAATTTGGGAATGGCTTTGGATCTAATGGCCTGTAGATGGCAGGCTCTCCCCTTTTCATAGCAAGCCCATTCAGTTCCACTGTTGGAGTTATACTGCCTGTTTAAAAAAATATTAAAGGCATACAAGTGAAATATTTCCACAATAAATCATACAAGCTATACTCTTACTACATTTAATTACCATGGAAGAAGATGAGAGTGGATGGCCCCTCCATATGATTTTCTAATGAAGTATAAACAAAGTGAAAAATATAAGAAAATAGTTTTTAATGACATCTCTGAGATTTTTGCAACATTTTCTGTACATTAATAAACAAAAATGCAACCGTATAGTTGTACCGCTTAAAGAAAGCACAAGATTCTCAGATTGCTTAGTTTGGATATTATTTTTACAAGTATTGAACTTCAACACTACTTACCCCAGAAAGCTTGCATATATGTAATCATTAAAAATATTACCTATGAGTATTTTTATTTGTATTCTGGAAATCATGCAACTTAATACTAGTAATGATACAGGGTTATCAGTAATTCTTGAACTAAACTGATGAAAACCATTTATTGAATTTTTTCTATAACCAACAAATACAAATTATAAGTGATACTCTCTGTGGATGATAAATGCCATCTATTCTTAGGAAATACAAAAAGATATGTACAAACAATGCAAAAGACTGGAAATAACCTAAAAAATCATCAGTATAATACCAGATATACAAAGATCCATAGCATAAAACACTGAACAGTACAAAAAGAACAATATACACTTTGCTTTTGCTGTTGTTGCTTTTTTTTTTTTTACCTTAACAATACATCCTGGAGGTTATACTCTAGCAGAAAGGATATATTGTTAAATGAAATGGAGAAAGGTACCAAATAGTGTGTATTTTATATTTTTTTATCTAAGAAAGATGAAAATACAAATACATATTTGTTTTTTTAAGGATAAAGCCAAAAATAAAAAATAAGTACCTACAGGAGAAGGCACAAACAGAAGAGAGGAGGAATGGGAGCTGAATGTCTGGATGTCCATTGCTTTATAGATTTTATTGGATTCCTTTAAATGTATATTGTTTTATAAATTTGATTTTGAAAATATGAAATTATATAAATTACAAAATTTTCCATGAAAATGGGGGAGGGGAGAGGAGGAAACAATCCCTAAATTAAAAAAAAAAAATGTGAATTGACTTGGTAACCCAGAGAGAAAATTTTAAATGACTTTAAACACTATGAAATACCTATAATGAGATTTATCCTAAAAAAATACCAAAATACAAGCTGCTTTCAGTAATCATATTGTCAATAACAAGATTTTAACTAATACACTTTTGTTTCATTCAAATAAAATAAAGTCAGAATGGAGAAAAACAATGCAATTAAGCTAAGAGTAAATCAGGCTTGGCCTTAATTATATAAACAGCAATTATTTCAAATGACTTAAAAAGACAGTAAAGTACTCATTATGTCCTAAAGAAAAAGAAACTGTAAACTATTTGTAGTAATCATGCTGTTAGTAATATTGATATTGTTACTTTGAATTTACAGTGTATAAATTAGATATAAAGCAAGATTAAAGAAAATAAGTAATTATGTTTATGCTAGAAATCAAGATTTTTAGCATAGGAGAGATGGAAAAATAAAATCAAATATATTAAGTAAAACCTGTAGTCTTAAATTTGAATTGATCAGTATGAATTCATGATTTACTCATTAAAAGAAAAGAAAAAAAGAGGAGTAGGATACTTCCTAATTCTGTCCACTTAAAAGGCCTAAAATCAATCCATCAGCAATGAAGTCGGCCAGCACCCAGAGTATGGTTTATAATTACTATTCCCCAATTTAAAAATATTATTTGGAGAAAAAGCTGATTCCAGATTTGTAAGTGATACTAATAAAGGGAAGGAGCCAAGAACTCATCTTGATTTCTCAAAATAAACTACATTCATATGATGAGGGAAAAGTTCTTCATCTATTAGCTGGAATAATTCCAGCTTATAAGTGCATAAGGAATGATCTCTCAAAAACCATCAGTTGCAACTCCTTATAAAATAAAGGATATTCTAAGCAATGAGCATCAGTAGATGCTACAAACATTAGGCTAAATGTTGATAGAAAACTTGATAATAAAGGAACCAGGCTACCAATACCAAAACCCACTGATCAATCTTAAAAAGACAAAATAAGAGACCACAAGAAATAAGTGTCCTCTGATGTAGTACAAGTGGTGGACAAAATTAATCTATAAGGTTGTTGTTGTTGTTAGGTGCCATCGAGTCAGTATCCTACTCATAGCGACCCTCATAGGGTTTTCAATGGCTGAGTGCTTCGGGATTGCCTTGGGAGTGGATTGCCAGGCCCTTCTCCCATTTTGGGGGTGCTGGGAATTGAACTCGGGGCCTCAGAGACTGCAGGGCAGCGCTCTACCCACTGAGCTAAATCCTAGCCCAATCTATAAGGTAGTCTTGTCAAAAATATCAAACTCGAACCTATATAGCCTCTAGGTCATCAGTGTACAGGAACACAGGGGACAAATAGACTGTACAACACCAAAGGTATGCAATCAGCAAAACCAAGACTGTGGAAAATTCTAGAGGACTAATGACCTGGTTTCTTCAACAAATAAGAAAAATAAAGATTCTTGATTAAAATAAACCAATTATGACCCGAGTACAGTGGCATATACCTGTAATTCTAGCAACCTGGGAAGTGGAGGTAGGAGGATCAAGAGTTCAAGGACAGAGGCAGTCTGCATAACTGAGACCCTGCCTCAAAATAAAAAATAAAAAGTGGGTTCAGGGTATAGCCCCACTGGTAAAGAACTTGCAAAGTATCTGTGAGCTTGGGGGTTCAACCCCCAAGTACTACCAAAAGAAAAAAAAATCAACTCTGGACAATTTTTAATGTTAAGGATTTATTGTTTTGTTTTCTCTATAATTAATGATTATGTTGTGGGGTCTTTTGTTTGGTGGTTTTGTTTGTTTGTTTTGTTTTTTTTTTTCAGTACCAGGGAGTTGAACCCAGGCTCTTGTACATATTGGGCAAGTGCTCTACTACCTCGCTGCACCCCCAACCCCTTTTTTATTTCTAATTTTAAGACAGGGTCTTGCTAAATTGCACAGGCTGCCTCTAGTCTCAAACTTGTGATCCTCCTACTTCAGCCTCCTGAGTCACGGGGATTACAGACATGCGCCATGGCACTTGGCTTGTTGTGGTTAGTTTATAAAGAGTCCTTCACTTAAAAGTACTTATGATAAAGTATATATCAGAAATTTGTTTCAAAATATTCCAAGGCTCATGCCTGTAATCCCAGTACCTGGGAGGCTGAGGCAGTAGTAGGGTGAGTTCGAGGCCAGCTTTGGCTACATAGTGAGTTCCATGCCATCCTGAGCTAAACAGCAAGACTCTGGCTCCAAAAAAAAACCCCACCACATATATATATATATACATATATATATATATTCCTCATGGCCTGGAGGAGATAGATGAAAAATAAGATTGCCTGCCACGAGCTGATAACTGTTGAAGATAGAGATAGGTAGAGAGGATATTCACTATCTATTTGCTCTACTTCCATAAAAGTTCCTAAAATTCCATAATAAAAAATGCGTTATAAAATTAGGTCAAGCTATTTTAAGTACCCAAATAGGTTATGTAGTAAAACATGTGTATATATGTTCTAACAAATCAAAATTACTGAATATGAAACTTTTGCTTTAAGTAAAATTAAATATAAATTTTGTATTATTTATGTGAATTATGTCTTTTAGACCATCATTTAAGAATCCATTCATTGCATACAAAGAAGAGGTGTATTTATTGTAGCAGAGAAATTGGGGCTGGCATAAAGTACCAGCAAAGGGATGGCAGAGCCTTACACAGATGCACACCTGGCATTCAGGTCATAGGCAAGCTGTCAAGAGTCAAACTGCTGCCTCATTTCTTAAAAATTAATATGAAACCACTGAGGAGTATAAGAAGAACAGAAACTAAATCAATACTAAGAAGGGAAAAATTTTAAAAAAATGAAAGACAAAGGAGAAGGAAGAAAAGAAGACAAGAATAACCAAAAAAAAAAAAAAAAAAAGTTAATGGATTGAATAGTAAATCCAATTAGCTCAAAGTCCTAATTTACAACATACACTATGGCAAAGGAAGAAAAAAAATCAAGTATAAAGGGGTTCTCTTTTTCTTTCTTCCTCTATTTCTTACAGTATTTTACTAAGGAATATGTAAAATGCATAAGCCTTAAGGACAGATCTCAATAAATTACATGTGAAGAGTCATAAGGCCACCATTCAGATGAAGAACACTTCTGCCACCGTAAAGGTCCTTCAGCCTGTTTCCATGAGATACCTACCTCCCCAGGTGACTCACTCTGACTTCTGCCATTACAGATTTGTTAGCTTGTTCTTTATATCTAAATAAGTACTGTTTTCTGTCTTGCTCCTTTCACTCAACTATCCTATTTACATACATCAGTATTTTAAACTTATTTTTAGAAATCACTGAATAGTATTCCACTGAATGAAAATACCACAATTTGTTTATTCTGCTATTGATGGAACATTTGACTTGTTTCAAGTTAGGGGCTACTACATATAAGGCCACCTTAGACATTTCTGAATAAGTCTTTTAGAAGACACATACTCAGTTCTCATGGACATTGACCTAGCAGTAGAAATGTTAGGTCATAGAGTAGATTTATGTTTATCTTTACCAGAAATTGCCTGGTTTTCAAAGACTTTAACACCAAAGAGTAGTCTATGCGTTTTAAAGTTTACATTTTAAATTTCAAAAGGATTTCAGTTTAATAATTACCAACATTAATTATCATTCAAAATTAATGTCACTTTGAGACAGTGTCTCACTGTACTGCCCAGGATAGCCTCAAACTCCTATGCTCAAGTAACCTCATTTTTTGTTTTGTTTTGTTTTTTTGAAATAGTGTTTTGATGACTAGCCCAGGCTCACCTCAAACTCATGATCCTCCTGCCTCAGCCTCCAGAGTACTAGGATTACACACATATGCCACCATGCTAGCAAGATTTATATCACTTTGAATTCTATTTTTCAATAATTACTCAGTCACAAACAGCATAAAATTCAAATGCTGGGGGCAGGGCAGCTGAAAGACCTCATCCTTCAAGTAAGGCAAGACTCTATTGTGTTTGAAAATTACTAGTAAGGGAAAAATAGAAAAATGAAAGAAAAGAAAATCCACAATGAGGTGATCTGAATGCACTGGTGTGATTCACTCCACTTACCAGCTGAATTGGATTTTTAAATAGGTAAGAGTATGGTTTTCATTTTATTTAAATGAATGATCTCATAAAATTCCTCATTTGAAAGTAAGACTACAGTGTATTTTCTTCAGGGCAATGTTAGAAACTGGTCTTTGAGAAGGAAAATGAAGAGAAACAGAACCAACAAACCATGCTGAAAAAGCTTCCCCTGTGAGAGCAAACTTTCTCCATCTCTTCATACAGACCTAGACAGACCTCCCATATGCACACTTTTACTTCCACGAGAATGCTTCCACAGAAACCATTTCCAGAACCACTCCAAGTTGAGATGCCTCCAGGGAATGCTAAGCGCTCTTGTTCTCAGTGTGTGAGAAGCGGACCCTGCTGCATAAAGATAATCATCACATAGGATCCTCAAGTGGTGTAGGCTACACAGAGGACACTGCAAATACATTATCAATTTGTAGTGGTTCTCAGATTTTATTAAAAATTTTTAATTGGTACTTAAAAATTGTATGTATTCGAGGTTACCCTGTGATATTCTGGTATCTTAGATATACTGAAAGAAATTTCCACACTTATCAGTGCTAAACATAAAAAGGCTATGCAATTGTACATAACAATTTTGGAATTTCTGTATGTGACAAGTGAAAGAAAAATGCCACAACTAGTTTTCAAGAAGCAACATATTACTAACACTTTAAACAACCTTGTTGAAGTTAGTAAAGTCCTAGAACATAGCAGTCACTCAATAAATGTTCATTGAAAGAATGATCTGATTAGCTGATCGACCAGGGCTCTGTGGAGAAATGACTAGCTACATAGCTGGAACAAGGAAAATACAAGATGATCTATGAACACATTATTATGCCAGAAAGTAAGAAGTGCCCAAAGAATGATGGGGAAACAGGAGGACACAGGCATCCTCTTGGAGGAATCATACCACTGAAAAAACCTGGGATAATTTTAGCATCAAAATAAGTAATGATAGTCCAGGTATGCTGATGCATGCCTGTAGTCCCAGGTACTCCAGAAGCTGAGAAGAGGATCACCTGGGCCCAGGAGTTTGCACCAGCCAGGACAACACAGCAAGACCCCATCTCTTAAAAAAAAACCATGGACTGAGGATGCAGGTCTCTGATAGAGTATATACCTAACATGCATTAAACCCTGGATTCAACCCCCAGCACAAAAAAATAAAGTAACAGATTATAAATACATAAGTAGAACAAATCCACATGATTTACACATGATTTACACATGAATTATCAGTTTCCACATGAATTATCAATGTATGCTAAATCTGACAAGTAAAAGAAATGTGGGGGAAAAAAATTATATATACTTACATAGTCCCAAAATATCTCCTCAGAAAATACTTATTTACTTACTATTTAAAACAAAACAAACTTATAAATTAACTTCAAGGTAGAAAAGCCTAACTGACATACTCTTCCCCATATGGCAAAAGCCATCACTAGTGGGAGAAAGCAATACGGAGTGCCTTCCGATATGAGGCACCGAGACAAGTCCGGTCTTTTCCAAGGTAGCCATGCTAAAAATGCAATAATCATGAGGAAACACCAAACAAACTCAGCTGAGAAGCATTCTACAAACTTGGTGGCTCCCATATTCATCACAAATGTTAAGGTCATAATAGATTAATACTGAGAAACTGTTCCAAATGAGAGAAGAATGAAAAAAAAAAGATAAGTACATTAACCACACATTCCTAATTAAATCTTGGACATTAACCACACAATCTCCATTAAAGCCTATAAAGGACATTACTGGGACAAGTTGTAAAATTTAAATGGAGTCTGTGGAGTAAGTGGTAATTCAAATCAAGTAAAGTTCTTGATGGGAGAATGTCCCTGCACTTAGGAAATACTAAAGTACTAAAGGGTATGAAATATCATGCCTATAAATTACTCCCAAATGATTCAGAAACACTAATAATGAGGAATCTGGTTGAAGGATACATTGGAAATCTATGTACTATTTCCACAAATCTTATAAAAATCAAATCATGCCTAGATTTTATATAAATCAATCATTTCCAAAGTTAAACAGAGGAAAGAGAAAGCAAAATATTTCTATTATATATTCCTAATTAATAAGTATATTACCTATACTGTGAATGAATTTAACTCCCCTCTGAGCTTTATCTAAGAACCATTTAATCACTGTGGGGTCAGGACTGGATCTCTCCTGCTCTACAGACTCCTCAATATTGAGTTACAGTGAGCTGGGTTACAACAAAGGTGCCTCTACAGTTCAGAGGCCAATGGATTGTCATTTCAATAAACAGTATGGGGTTAACTGCATGTCCATATACTAAAAAGAAGAAAAATCTCAAACTCTATCTAACATTGTACATAAAACTTGATTCCTGACCCGTGATCTCAACTAGAAAGACAAGATAATAAAGCTTTTAAAAATAACATTAGGTTATCTTCATGACCTTATAAAAGATAAGACTCCTCAAACAGTATGCAAAAAAGCATTAACCATAAAAGAAAAGACTAATAAACTGGTCTTTCATTAGAATAAAGAATTTCTAAATGCACCAAGAGAGTTGTTATTGTTAGGTGCTGTCCAGTTGTGTCCAAACTCATAGCGATCCTCATAGGGTTTTCAATGGTTGACTGTTTGGGGATTGTCTTGGGAATGGATTGCCACATCCTTCTCCTGTTTTTGTGGTGCTGGGAATCGAACTCCTGGGGACCTCAGAGACTGCAGAGCAGCACTCTACCAACTGAGCTAAATCCCAGCTACCGTGAGAATATGGAAAAATATTTGCAAAACACATATCTAACAAAGGATGAAAATCCAAAATATGTAAGAAATCCACAAGTCAATAAAAATAGAAAATAAATTTGAAAATAGACAACAGAGTTTTTTTTCTTTTTTAATGGGAAAACTATTCCAACTGGCACTTTACAACAGATGCTATCCTAATGCTAAAAGGCACAGGACTCCACCAACAGGCACCTTCATTCTCATGAGGGAAATGCAAATTAAAGCCACAATGAATTACTATTAAAGCCCCAGGGTAACAACTAACATTATGAAAGCTGAAAATACCAAATGTTAACAAGGTGTAGAAAAACTCTCATACGGTGCTGGTGGGAAGTAAACTGATAGTGTTAGACATTATGCATTAATACTGAACACATTGGGAAAAGGACATGGCAATCCACTCCCAAGGCAATCCCAAAACTGCCAGCCATTGGAAACTCTATGAAGGTCTATGAGTCGGATACCGACTTGACGGCACCTAACAACAACAACAACTGAACACATGCATAACCTATGATCCAACAGTTCCAATCCAAAGTACATTCCCATCAGAAATGTGTACATATAAGAATGTTCACAGCAGTATTATTTCTAACAGACCCAAACTACAAATAATCCAAATATCTATCAAGAGTATAATGAATGAAGGGAAATTTACCAAAAGTATATTTTGGTAGATTCATGCAATGGAATACTCTATTACAATGAAATCCTATCCTCTTAAACAAATGTGGATGAATCTCAAAAAACATAATAAAGTGAAAAACAAGCTATCACAAAAACATCTAGTGTGATTCCAACACGCAGATACAACTAATTTGATAGAAATCAGAGGGGTGGTTTCCTGCGGAGTTTTTTAACCAACCAAAGGAGGCACAAGGGAAACTTCTGAAGTATTGGTAACACCTGTAGTCAAGGTTTCTCAGCATAAAACATCATCACACAACTGTGCACGTGTCTATATTTTAAAAGTTTATCCAAAATAATCTATTCCTTTTCTCAGCTTACTGCAACATTCAACACTGGAAACGCACCTCCACAGGCTTTTCAGACCCTCTTGTTCCTTTGCTTCAACTCTTGCTGGCTTATTTCCAGCTATAATCCTCTATATCACAGTGGAGGACCAAGATCTCAGAACGCAATTGTTCCTGCTTTACATTACAGGCTCTGGAGAGCTCAATTTGTTCTATTCCAAATGTAGAGCCAGTTTTCCTTTTTTTTTTTTTTTCCTTCACTCATGATTTCCTAGCTGATTGCCTTGCTTTTTAGTATTTTCTGCCTTCCATTCATGTGTCAGACTGAATATCCTAAAATGCCCCACCTAATGTCCTTTTTTTAAAAAATGACAAGGTCTTACCTGGGTACAGTGGCAAATGCCTGTAATCACAGCGACTTGGGAGGCAGAAGCAGGAGGACCACAAGTTCGAGACCAGAGGCAGTCTGCGTAATTTAGCAAGACCCTGTCTCAAAAAGCAGAAACAATGGGCTGGGGGTGCAGCTCAGTGGTACAGCACTTGCAAAGCATGCAATCGCGAGGCCCTGGATTCAACTCCCAGTACCGCAAAAGAAACCAAAAACAAAAACAAAAAAATAAAATAAAATAAAAAGAAAAGAAAAGAAAGACAAGGTCTCCCTGTGTAGCCCAGGCTGGCCTAAAACTTGCTATGTAGACCAGGCTGGTCTCAAACTCATGGATCCTCCAACCTCAGCCTTCCACATGGTGGAATTACAGGTATACATCATCACACCCGGCTCTATAATATTCTTTCCTTTCCTCCATACCTGGCTACTCTTCATTCAAGGCCCATGTCTTACTTCAGTCCATGTTTATCACTACTATAATAGTGACAGCTGTTATTATTCACTTAACAGTTAATGTTTACCATCAAGTTATGTATCTACAGACATACCACCCTGGTGTCCAAACTCATCAGATCTTGGAAACTAAGCAGGGTCAGGCCTGGTTAGTACTTGGATGGGAGACTGCCTTGGGAATACTAGGTGCTCTAAGCTTAGGAGAAGGACCTGGCAGCCCACTCCTGAAACAATCTTCCATCGAAAACCCAGTAAGTAACAGAGAAGCACTGACAATAGTGCCGGTCATGGCACAGTATCAGGTAGTATTTCCTTCTATTATACATAGGGTCACTATGAGTCAGACCCAACCTGACAGCTCCTAAAAACATCATCATCATCATCATCAAGTTATGTGTTTATGGACTACAAGATCCTTACAGAAAAGGATAATGTTTTATAACTCTTAGATATGTAAAAATAAATGCTTAATAAATAAACAGTGGTGGCAGTGTGGTACTAGCAATCAATAAGTAACCTGAAGAAGTTTTTAAAAATTACAAAAGTAGACAATTCCTTATAAACTACAAGCTATATAGACTGTGTTTCTTCATCATCATAATATTATCTTGGCTTATTTAAGCTTATTTAGTGAATACTGCAATTGGTTGAACAAAAGCAAAGGGTCTGGTAACAGGAAAGCCATGGAGCTCCGGAAAGAGAATTCTTTCCAGAAGATCAGTTTTTATCTACCAAGCACAGGCTAGATAAGAAAGAAGTAAATGTCTGCATGATTTGAGTATGAGTACAAGCACAAGAAATATAATTAAAGACATTATGGAGTTACTGTTGGAGGCATTTTTTTAACTGCATTACAAAAATGTGTAAGGTGATATTAATATTGATCACAAGGTAAGAACTTGTATTAATAAGTTAATATGTGAATGAGTAAATAGACATATAGCTAGTACTAAACTTAAAAGAACTTTATTAACTTGATGTTATCAATGCACTATTCTAAAACAGATCTGCCCCATGAAAAAAGATAGCTAGACATACAATCCTGTTGGTACTATATGCAATCAAAACAACTTTTTAGCCAGGTACCATGTAGCACACCTGTAATTCCAGCACTCAGGAGGCTGAAGCAAGAGGATCACAAGTCAGAGGCCAGTCTGTGCCAGATATGGAGGCCCTGACTCAATTTAAAAGAAAAAAATTGTTAAAAATTATTCTTAGGAGCTTAAAATTAGAACAGTCATTTAAACATTTTGCACACAGGTGGTTTTTTAGACTTGTGAGTTTCTTAATAAACTTTATGTAAGTATTCTAAATTGAGTATCAGCCATTTCCTAAAGATGCCTAGGGGCTGATTTTATAATTTTGTATTAAATTAAAACAAAGAATAACTTCTTCATTATTAAAATTGTATATTATGTACTTAAAAGGAAAAACTGATCATGTGTATCTTTACTTTAGAAGAAATACTCATTTTCTGTGCTTGTATCCACATGTGCTTTTCACAACATTTAAAAAATAATGCACCTTTATAATATCCACTAAAGCAAATTTTTAAAATAATTGCAATTCCTTATTCATTCTCTCACCTTCAATTATGGTTTATCTATGTATACACGCATGTGGGCATGTGTGTGTGCGCGCACTACTAACATGTGAGACTGTGCAACTGGCCTTGTATGCAAATCAAACATACAGAGAATATCACATACAGTTTACAACACGACAGAAGGAAACAAGTGAATGCCATACCTGGGTTATTATTAACATTGCTTTTGGGTGGTTTCTGGACTGGTTTGGGAAGTGTAGATTCAGTCAAAGCTTTATTAGCAACAGCTTGTTGAGCCTTCTTTATACTGCTCCCTTCGGATTCCCATGTCTGCTCTCCAAGACTCAGCTGCACTGAGAACATCTTAGAAAAATATAAACAAACAAAACATTAAAAAAAATTTTCTCCAGAAATAAAACAGGCAGTCTGAGAGAAAAATAAACACACCACAGAATCAGAATCTTGGCAGTGACTACAGAGATCATTTTCAACAAAAATCTTAGTCTACCTAGTAAAAGAATTTTAAGAGATTGTATCCAATTGTTCAATCCTATCCAAAGGCTTAACAGTAGCTCCAAGTATATAGTATGAACAGAATACATCAAAAAGAAATCTGTTCCCTAAATAGAATCACATTGTCAATGTCATTCAAAGTCTTCAGAAAAGTAGAATAAGTACAAAGAATAAGACAAAGTCTGAGAAGCCAAAAGGCTCTGTCACAACACTTCTATAAAATCTTATGCTTTAAATGTTATACTTAGCACAATGCAGGCAGTGATTCAGGCAATCCTATTAAATACTGTATCACCAAGAAACTCACTCCCCACAAGGAACATTTAACTAGTCAGCAAATGCTGTCCATTTTAACCCCATAAATATTTCTCAAGTCTTCCCCTCTTTCTGCCAATGACACTACACAGGGCCCAGCCCTTCATTACCTTTGGCTCAGATGTAATAATCTCCCAACTGATTGGTGCTTAAACTATCTTGCTAAAAGTCAAACCTAATTGCATTGCTCTACCAACACCAGGTTAAAACCTTCCACTGCTACAATTTTAGCATGGCAATGAAAGCTGTGCCTATCCATCTTCATTTCACATCCACCCTTTCCCCTGCACACTCCATATTTCACTTAGACTGTATTTTCATGTGAGCCTAAAACCTATTACTCACCTTTAAAATGTAGGATCAAGTTACAGAATATGCACACAATCATTTTTATTCTGTAGCCTGCTCACTACTTTGTAGTATTAACATTACTAGTTACAAAAAAAAAGTATCTTTGCAGAAAGATCAGGTAGAAAATGTCACCCAAGTGATTAAAATTAGCATCATCAATAATCATAACAATTGACATCATGTGCCTCCAGATATGGTGCAGTGAGAATTACATGCCAGTTAGGTACCATTCTTGGCCAACAGTGTTTAACCTGAATCTAATTAGAGGAAAACAATAAGATCTAGATTATGGAATATTCAATTAGACAACTGGCCTACCCTACAAAAACATCAATGTCATGAAAGAAAAAAAGTAAAACAAAAAAATGCAAAGGGGCTATTTACATATTAAAAGACATTAAAGACACATAAAAAGATATGCTAAAACACAATACATGAGACTTGGTTAAAGTTGTAATAGGCATTAAAAAGGTGAGGGCTGGACACAGTGGCACATGCCTGTAATCCCAGCGATTCGGGAGGCAGAGTCAGGAGGACTGCAAGTTCAAGACCAGAGGAAGTCCGCATAATTTAGTGAAACCCTGTCTCAAAAAAGTAAAAAAATGGGCTCGGGCTGCAGCTCAGTGGTACAGCACTTGCAAAGCATGCAAGCACAAGGACCTAGGTTCAACCCTCAGTATAGGTGGAGGAGGACCGTATTTACAATACAACTGAAGAAATCTGACTATGGACTATGCTATTATTTCAGTGTATACCCTAAAGTGTTTGTGTTGGAAATTTAATCCCTAAGGCAATAATGTTGAAAAGTAGGACCTTCAAGGGAGAATTAGGTTATGAGGGGCCTGCCACCATTAAAGGATTATCTTCATTAATCCAGAAGTGGATTCTTATAAAGAGAGTAGGTTTGTTATAACAGTAAATTCATGCTCTCTCTTGTACTCTCTTGCCCATCTGACTGCCACCATGGGATGATGAAGCAAGAAGGGTCTCACCAAATACAGCCTCTCAATCTCAGACTTCCCAGCTTCTAGAACCATCAACCAAATAAATTTATTTTCTTTAGAAATCACCGAGTCTTGGTAGTCGTGATGGCACACACCTGTAATCCCAGCAACTTGGGAGGCGGAGGCAGGAGGATCACAGGTGCAAGGCCAGAGGTAGCCTGCACCACTTAGCAAGACCCTGTCTCAATTTCAAAAAATAAAAAATGAGTTGGGGGTGCAGTCCAGTGGCAGAGCACTTGCAAAGGCCCTATGTGCACAAGGCCCTAGGTTTAGCCCAACACCACACACACACACACACAAAAACCTAGTATCTAGTTTTCTTTTATAGTAGCTGAAAACAAACTAAGACTATGTAATAAATAGTATGTCTAGTGAATATTAGTTCTTGAATGATGGTGGCATTATGGTTAGATAGAAAAATGTCTTTAGTCTTAGAAGATTCAATATCTAAGTGTTTAGGGGTGAAATGTCACAACAGCTGAAATTTACTTTCAAATTATATACAGAAAAAGTAAATCTACATAGAGGGAACAAGAAAAAAATAAGAGACATATTGCTTAGTGAATGAGAATGATACACAAGTGCTACTGTACTGCTCTTTCAATTTTTTCTATAGGTTTTCAATTTTTCAAAATAGTTGGAAAATATCATTTAAAATGCAAACTATACATGAATCTATTAAAAGTGATTAATTTTTTTTATTCTTATTCAGTTTAAAACTTATAGTTAAAACGTATGTTTTATATATTTACCTGGTTTTGCTAGGCATTGTGGCACATGCCTGTAATCCCAGCACTCAGGACGCTGAGGCAGGAGGACTGATGTGAGTTCAAGGCTAGCCTGATCTATACAGCAAGTTCCCAGGACAGCCTGAGCTACACAGTACAACCTTATCTCAAAAAAAATTTACCAGGTTTTAAATTGATTTTTTGATGATGATCTCTTTTTTCAGATTATACTATTTAACAATGAATTTTGCTGCAAAGGTGAGAAAATCTA
The DNA here is from genome assembly GCA_007922755.1 of Pedetes capensis. Taxonomy (NCBI): domain Eukaryota; kingdom Metazoa; phylum Chordata; class Mammalia; order Rodentia; family Pedetidae; genus Pedetes; species Pedetes capensis. Next base: position 38,757 of record VMDO01010387.1, read on the forward strand.
AAAGTTTTACTTAAAAACATAAAGTTCATATGCTTAAAAACAGAAATATCCATACAACTATTAGACCTTGAGATTCTTAGTGGCATCAAAAAAGTATACTATATTTATTCTACATGTCTCTAAACCTGACTTCTCCTAAACAGCAATCAAATAAATCTAATTGCCCACTGAGTACTTCTCCAAACTCAAGAGAAATAAACTCAAAAGAAACATCATCTCCTTGACTCTACCCCACCCTAATCAGTACATACTCTGGAATGTTACACTATAATTCATTCTCTCAACAGTTTCGGTTCAAAACCTCAATAGCATCTTTATTTATTATTTCCCACTGAATCCAGCTATTCAATAAATCTCTCACAGCTCAGTGTCTATAGATGGAGAGATTTTGATAACCACACACAATAAGAAATGCAGTCTATGATAGAATGAATATTTGTGTCCCCTAAAATTTCTTATGTTGAAAAACTAACCTTCATTGTGACAGTATTTGGGAAGTGGGACTTTGGGGAGGTAATTAAGTTTAGATAAAGTCATGAAGGTAGTGTCTCCATGACAGTTTAGTTTTATAAGAAGAGAAAGAAATCTTTTTCTCCACTATGCAAGGACATGTCAAGAAGATAGCATTTGCAAGCCAGAAAGGGTCCTGACTAGGAAGTGAATTACATGGCAGCTAAACTATGACACTTTTCAGCCTCCAGAACTATAAGAAATAGATTTTTGTTGTTTAAGCCACCTACTCAATGGTATTTTGTTATAGGGGCCTGAAGTAAGACATAATATTTACAAAAATACTTTGGAAAATTCACTAAACAAATGGACAACTGCACCTCTCAACAAGCAGATCAGCAGTCCTTGGAGTACAGGAAGAATCTGATTTCTAGATTTATTACATTATAATATTCAAAATCCCCAGTTCTTAACAAAAATTACAAAGCACACAAAAAACAGGAAAGTGTGGCCCATTAATAGGGATAAAAACTGACATAAAACATCCATGAAGAAGCCCAGATATTGGGCACGACTTAAACTGTACACTCAAACAGTAAAGGAAATTATGGACAAAAAATCTAAGGGAAAATAATGTATGAAAATGTAGAGAATATCAATAAAAAGACAGAAGTTACTAAAAGAAACCAAACAAAAATTCTAAAGCTGCAATGTACAATATCTGAAATGAAAATTTCACCATCACATTTGAATGGGCAGAAGAAAGAATGAGTAAACTTGAAGATGAGGCAACTGGAATTACCTAGTCAGTGCATTAAAAAGAAGAACAAAGAAAAGTGAACAGGATCTAAGGAACCTACAGGACAGACACCATCATATGTATCAACATATCCATTATGGAAGTTTCACAAAGAGAAGAGAGAGAAAAGGGGAAGAAAATATTTGAAGAAGTATGCCTGAAAACTTTCTAAATTTGATGAAAGATATCATCCTATACATCCAAGAATCCCAACAACTCCAAGCGAGATAAATTCGAAGAGATTCACACAAAGACATATTATAACCAAATGACTGAAAGGCAAAGAAATCTTAAAAGCATCAAGAGAGAAGCAAAGCCAAGTGCACAGTGGTATATGCCTGTAATCCCAGCAATTGAGAAGATTATGAGTTTGATGCCAGCCAGAACTACACAGCTCTGAGGGCTAAGGGAGGGTGGTAGGAAAAGGGAGAGGGAGAGGTGTAAATAGGTAAATAATCAGATATATAAGAGATCTTAAATATATAAGAGATCTTTAATGACCTGATAGCAGATTTCTCATCAGAAACTACAAAAGCTAGAAAGTAAGGGGAATGATACATTTAAAAGGCTGAAAGAAACAGTCAACTATCTTTTACAAATGGAAAAGAAATTAAGCCATTCCAAAATAACCAAAAAGCTCAGGGAGTTTGTAGCTAGCAAAGTGACGAGACATGCAGAAGAAAGTCCTCCAGGGTGAGATGAAAGGACATTAGTTGGTAACTCAAAGCCATATGAAGAAACCAAAGATCTCTAGTGAAGGTAAACAGACAGGTAAACATACAAGCTAGTGTTATTGTGTTGTTGGTTTGCAACTCTTCTTTTGCAGTCTATGATGTAAAAGATAATTATCTGAAACAATTATAAATACACTTAACAACAGAATATAGAAAAGAACCCTCACAACTGAACAATAAGAAAACAAGCCCAATAAAAAATGGGAAAAAGATTTGAATAGACACTTCATGAAAGATATATACTGACGATAAACACCCAAAAATACTCAACATTATCAGTCACTAGAAAAATACCTATTAAAACTACATTGAGATACAATTACATACCTATTAGAATGGTTTAAATTAGTAAGACTAACCATATCACCAGAGAGTAAATGAATAGGAACTCTTGTATAGGGCTGATTGGCATGGGAAATGATACAACTACTTTCAAAAACAGTTTAGCAGTTTCTTTGCAAGTTAAACATACATGCCCTAAATGCCCCTGCCTCTCTTAAGTTATTACTAAACCAAAAGAGAAATGGATACATATGTTCCTACTAAGACTTGTACACAAAGAGTCAAAGCAGTTTCATTACAATAACAAAAAACTAAAAACAACCAAAACATCCATCAATGAATAATTTTTTAAAAGTGTGCTATATCCACATAATGGAGTTTCCTCAACAATAAAAAATAAGAAATATCAATACATACAAAACACGAGTAAACTCAAAACAACTATGCTAAGAACTGTGGTAAAAGTACATGCTACATGATTACATTTATATAAAGTTCTAGAAAAAGCAAACTAATCTATGGTCAAAGAAAGTAGATCAGTAGCTACATGGGGTCTCAAGCAGAGAGAGAAATATATTATAAAGGGCATGAGCGCTGGGCCCAGTGGTGCATGCCTGTAATCCTAGCAACTCAGAAGGCAGAGGCAGGAGAATCCCAAGTTCAGGGGCAGAGCAACCTGCATAACTCAGTGAGACTCTGTCTCAAGATAAAAAATTGAAAAAGGGGCTGGGGGTGCAGCTCACTGGTAGAGCACTTACAAAGTATGCATGAAGCCCTGGGTTCAGCCCCCTAGTACCTCAAAAAGGTGAGGAGGGGCAAGAGAAGGTTTCATCAGACAATGGATGTGTTTCATTTTCTCACATAGATATAAAACAGAGTAGAAATAGCACTTCTGGAATAGCTTAAATTATTAAATAAATCAGTGCATTGCTTCAAAAAAGTGTTTTCCATCATTTTGCTTATACTCTCTCTAATGTCTTTCTCCTAGACATTCCTTCCTTTATCCTCATTCTCTCATCCTATACTTCCACTGCAAGTGTACATATAAAAAAATTATTTTAAGCTGCCTAGGAATAATGGATTCAAGAGGTACATTCTAGAGCTCCAAACCTCTGGTCTGTCCTAATCATATTCACCAGTTGATGAAATCTCTTCATGCCACAATCCCTCCATACTAAATCCAAGCTATAGAACATTTGCTGGATGTGGTGGCACACACCAGTAATCTCACCATTCATAAGTGTGGGGCAGGAAAATTGCAAGTTGGAGGTCCACCTGGACTACACAGCTAGTTGTATACCAGCCTGAGCTACACAGCAAGACCTTGTGGCAGAAGGACAAAACGCAGTCATCAACAACAAAAACAAGATATGGAACACGTTATAGAACGAATGACTATTTCTCCCACAAATCAAAGGGAAAAAGAAATGTCAGTAAATAAAATAGATATAAGCACCAAATGTAGTATGTGATCTTTGCTTGTATCCTACGTGAACAAAGCACATGTGAAAGGACATCTCTGAGTCAATAGAGAAAAGGTAAATATAGACCACATATTACATAATATTTAGTATTATTAATCCAGTGGGAGCAATAAAGGTATGGAATATCATCTTCCTTTTTTCTTTTAAGGTCTTTATCACTTAGAGATGTATAACAAAGTACTTATAGGTGGACATAAACCTTTTAAAAACTCCAATGAGCCAGGCATGGTGGCATATGCCTGTATTCCCAGCATTCATGAGGCAGGGGCAGGAAGATATCCAGTTTGAGGCCAGCTTGAGTTACACAGTGAGACATCTATCTCAGAACAAAACAAAACAACAACAACAAAAAAACTGACAACAACAATGAACACTCCATTGGGTAAGTGGGGGGAGCTGTAGATCAACTAATCTTGGCAAAATAATGGTAATGTAGAAATTCTACTTTGTGTTCATTTTGAATTTTTTCTAACTTAAGAATCTTCAGAAGAGGGTGGTGATCTTCACAAAAAATTTCATGAGACCAAGCATCTAAGGGCGTCATATGTATCTTATTTATTTTTTATTTCCAGTGTAGGAACAGTTGTTATTGTTATTGTTGTTATTGTTAGGTGCCGCTGGGTCAGTGTCCGATTCATAGTGACCCTCCATACAACAGGCAAAACACTACTCTTAGTGCTTCTCTGCTATTCATAGGGTTTTCAGTGGCAGATTGTTTTTTGGGAGTGGGTTGCCAGGTTCTTCTCCCAAGCCTACAGCACCTGGTGTTCCCAGGCAGTCTCCCATCCAAGTACTAACCAGGCCCAACCCTGCTGAGCTTCCAAGATCTGAAAGGATCAGTGCCACAGTGGCACAGCTGCAGGCACAGGAACAGTAGCTATCAAATAAATACTCAATAGACAATCTACCAAAGATTTTTTAAGCCCTATATCCTACTATCAAGCAATGATATAATTATTTGGGTACCTTCATTATTGACATAATTCTTAAGAATTTACCATCCATCACTCCATTATACCACACTGTTAGATATTGTATGTCTCAACTGGCAGATAGGAATGCTGAGCTTTTATATTAGTTGCTGAAGGCCACACAAACTAACAATGTAGGGCAAAGATAAAGCCTGGCAGATATAGCTACGAGGGAGAAAAGAAGGAAAATAAGAGAGAAGGAAGAAAGAAAGGAAGGAAGATGGAGGAAGAAGATAGGGAGAGAAAGAGGGAGAAAAATAGAGAAAGAGGAAAAAGAATAAAAAAGAGAAGAAGAGAAAAGAAAAAAGAAAAGAAGGAATGAGGCAAGCAAGGAAGGAAGGTAGGAATGAAAGAAAGAAAGAGGAAAAGAATGATAAGACAACTTGGTTTCAGGGCACTTGATGATACTGCCTCCCGTGGTGTTATCTATTCCAAAGTAAACCTTCTGAAAAGTTTCAGCACTAATGCAGCTTTCTTAACACTTAGTCGTGCATATTAATAACTTATCAAAATAGAGAAATAAGAAAAAGAACAAATTACTGTTTTATGTTATTCACAGCTCTCTTCTAAATACTCTAACAGCTGTCTTTTAATATTTGAGAAAATCAAAACAACAACCCATATAAAAATTAAAGAACTGCACCCAGATATGTAGAAGATTCAGCAATGGTATAACACCTCATGTCAATGTAAGATACGCTAAATTATTTCAGAGTTCAATTTAAAAGGGCAAAAAAATAAAAGGGGGTGAGGTAAACATAAAGTAATTATTTTTTATTTAATAGTCACATATTAAATGTTGCCATAAGATGCTCAGATTCTGTGAGGCTTATCGAAGGAAAGAGAAAAGCATGCAAACTAATGTAGGTCATTACTTCCCATCAATGAGAAGACTATTCTTACAACCCTTAAGATATTAACCTCTACCCACTGTGTCTGGCTACACACTTTAGTCATTTCAGAGTTTTAAAAAAAAAGTCCTGATGTGTGGGCCTCAATTAAGACCAACTAAATCAGGATTCCAAGGGTGAGACTCAGGTATAAGTATTTTTTAAAGCTCCCCTGGTATTCCAATCAATAGTTAAAACTGAGAACTACTCCTATAAGCATATGTGGGAAGAGAGGGTGTAAAAGAATTGCCATATAATTAATGTCCCAAGAAAATTTAATGAGTCAGGGCTAGGTTTAAATCTCTGTTGCCAGAGGTAGTCATTTATTTCATTAAAATACATTTTATGACTCACTTAAAGTCACCGGTTAGACACGCAAGAATGAATGAAAGTGACTTCGCTTTCTACAAAAGGGACCCACACTTAGCCAATTAATAGTAATGTTAGTTGCTAATTAATATTACTTAAAATCATAACTACCTTTCATTCAAGAATATATCAATTATTCTAGTATTCATTCCTTACAAAAATAAGCTATAGGGCTGGGGGTGTAGCTCAGTGGTAAAGCAGTTTCCTAGCATATGTAAGACCCTGGGTACCAGAGGGGGGGATAAACATGAACTACAGGCTAAATGGAGTGGTCTATGACCAAAGCACCCAGAATAGGCCAGCAAAAGAGATTTCCAAATCCCCTTAAAATCAAAGGTAATCTTGGGACTATCTACAAACAAGTGTCTATGTGTCCCACTATGGTGTAATTTTACAAGTCGGTTTGGCCTTTGAAGCTTTGGCAGTAAAAGAGAGATAAAGTCAATTCACAAGCCCCTCCAAAAAATTTCAGTGGACTTCTAAAGAAGTTCAATGGAGTTTCTAAAGAAGTTTCCTAAAGAGGAAAATTAGTGGATTCCTCCAGAATCTTCCTTGATTGAACATGGAGGATAGGGTGAAGTCACTAACTGTTAGGTTCTTTCCTTCTGGGGTTACACCAGTAATGCCTGGAAGTAAAACCTCCAGTCCTATAGCTGACAGTGCAATGTCTAAGAAGACAAACAAAGTATTTCAACAAGGAGTTGAATACATTTCACAGGTATCAAATATAGCCAACAGGTCGGGTAACACAGGACTGACAGTTATTACAGCATTTAACAAGGAAGTTTCTGGTGACCTTCATTAGATCATTTTGAATAGTGGGAGTGGTGGGAACAAAACCCTCACTAGAAGGGAATTGGAAAAAGCTAGTACAAGGAGCTTCTTTTAAGGAGTTTTGCTATAAAGAAGAGGAGAAATGAGGTTATAACTGAAGGAGGAAGTGAAGCCAGATGTTTTTAAGATGGGTAAACTAATATGTATGTATGTTGATAAAAATGAGCCATTGGAAGAGTTGTTGTTGTTCGGTGCCATCAAGTTGGGTCCACTCATTGCAACCCTCTGTACAACAGAATGAAACACTCCCTGACACTGTTCCATGCCCAGCACTATTATCAGTGCTGGTAAATTGATGATATAGAAAAAAGGAGAGGAAGAGAGAAAGAGGCAGGGGACGTGAAGACAGAGGAATGTGAACAGGGTTGTGATTAAATAACCCAATAGCTAGTTGCTTTATGAAGATTAACCCAACTCTTACAGAATCAATTGCATCCACACGGTGTACAAAAATGTATGGTTGTTATAATATCTAATGTTTAAAATATGCCCAGAAAAATTATGCACAGCTGAGATTTATTAAAGAAAAGGAGACCAACATAAATGTCCTAGTTGTAGATTTTTTTGTAACATGTATATAATGCAAATGTGTGTATGTTGTTGTTGTTGTCAGATGCCGTCAGGTCAGTATCCGACTCATAGCAACCCTCATAGGGTTTTCAATGGCTGACTATTTTTCAGGATTGACTTGGGAGTGGATTGCCAATTCCTTCTCCCATGTGTATATGTAGCTATATGTAAATATAAATTGTTTTTCTATTTACAAGAACATTACAAGTAAATGTATAGATGATAATACTGATATACACAAACTTTATACATGATGAATCTTAGAATTACACATCACATTTGAAAAGATTTATCAATAGTTGATTACTGCAATATTTGCTCTGTCTCCATTTTACCTTAGCAGCTGTGATTTAATGGAAAGAGCACTGTACTTAGAGGCCAAAGAACATATTTGAGTGCTGGTACTGGCATTTATGAACTACTATGGAAGTCACTTAACTTTTTCTGTGCCTGAGATTATTTGCAAAATGAAAATTAAAAATCCCTATCTCGTGGTTTTGTTAATGTTTTCATGAGGTACTGCATCTGAAAGCTTTATAAACCAAAATAAGCTACAAAATTACTGCTGGACTTCAAAATGCTATTAATATAAAACCCAAAAGCCTTCAGGCCATCCACCACCACCCCCACTCCAAAAAATAAAGCACAGTTAACACCTGACACAAGTCTGATAGTTTGATAAGCATGTCTCACCGCCTCTCTTCATAACCTTACCTTCGAATGAGCAGGCCCACTTTCATTCAGAAGTTTATACTGGGGTTGGATGCTATTGAAACGGGCTAACTCATTTACCAGACACATTGGAGTTTTCTCTTTGGGGTTTGCCATTTTATCTTGGAGAGAAGCTGTAAATAAAAAGGCTGTAAAGTTTTTGTCAAGAATGACTTTACAAAATGGAAAAACTAGTTTTGACTTTTTAAACTGAAGTCATAAGATTGTAAATATGAATTATTTTCATAAATTTTGTATTTTAAAAAATTGAATCATCTAATGTTTCCACTACATGCAACAGATGTACCACATTTTAAACAATGAATTAAGGTATCCATTTTCTTAAGTACCTAAGTGGCTATCTATACATATATAACAGCATAAAGATTTTAAAACAAGATCATAATAACTTTTAATTTATCTTATAATTTTTTCTTTTCAAGAAATTTTACTATAAACAGATAAGACTCTTGATTCTTATTACTGTAAAACTAAATTCTGTCTACCTGTTTTCAGCCTTTCATTTTATTTTTTTCCTTCTCATTTTGAGGCAACATATTAGTACAGGTCCTAGGCTTGAGAATCAACTTCTAAGAGCAAGTACAAGCTCTTCCAACTATTTCTAGTAACTCTAAGAAAATTAAACATCCCTTTCTTTTTTTCCTTTCTTTTCTTTCTTTTTTTTAAAGGAAATTTTGGGAGTAAGAAGTAGAAAAAACAGGAGCCAGGCCTATAATCACAGCACTCAGTATTCAGGAGACTGAGGAAAAAGGATTGAGAGTTCCAGGCCAGCCTGGGTTACATATGGAGACCCTGTCTCCAAAAACAAACAAAAATGGCAGAAAAAATAAGTTAACAAATACCCACATACCTACTTAACTCCCAGAACTGAAGCTGTTAATATTTTCTACATTTGCTTTGACCATTGATTACTTTATTATAGATATCAATCTTTTCTATTTAAAAAAAAAAAAAAGTATTGCCAGGTGCGGTGGTACACACCTGTAATCCCAGCAACTTGGGAGGTAGGAGCAGGAAGATCCAAAGTTTGAGGCCAGAAGCAGCCTGTATAAGTTAGGGAGACCCTGTCTCAAAATAAAAAATAAAAAAGGGACTGGGGTGTAACTCAATGGTAGAGCATTTTCAAAGTATGAGTGAGGCCCTAGGTTCAGCCCCCACCACAGTACAGAGGGGTGGGGGGGGAGAATATTATATTTCAGTTAAATTCCTTTGCTCTTTCCCAGAGATTATTACCATATGAATTTAGAATATACTCCACTAGGATATTTTAAAATACATTTATAAACATGCATGTACATTCATTACAAAATACAGTCTTGATATATTTGATTTTGTGTTCACATAAACAGTATTAACAATACATTTAGTATTTTCACAAGTTACTTCCCTCATTCTTCGTTAATATTTTAACTTATATAGACCTAGTGCATTACCTTTAATTGGTACATAATTTCCATGACAATATTGTGATAGTTTTCTTATCCATTCCTGTTCTGAGACATTTAGGCTGTTTCCAATTCTTCAATCTTATAAGAGTAGAATACTCTCAGAAAGATTGTACCAAATAATCTTCCCCTGGCAGCATGAGAACTAACATTTCTCCTCAAGCTTGAAAATATGGAGTATGGTCAGGTATTTTAACTTTTTTATAATTTGATGTTTGCCTAATGGCATCCCACTAGTGCTTTTTGGGTATTTTTCCTCTATTCTTTTCATTTGCGTTGCCAGATTATTAGTAAATCTAAATATCTTCTCTTATGTTATAGATCATTGTGAACTGCTCTGTTCTTTTTTTATTATTATTTTGTATTTAGTTATCAACCTTTATGGTTTGTGCTTCTTATGTCTTGTTTAAGAAATCCTTCCCTAAGCTGGGTGCAGTGGCATACACCTGTAATCTCAGTTCCCATGACTCATGAGGCAGAGGCAAGAGGATGGCAAGTTCAAGGTTAGAAGCAGCCCTAGAGAGACTCTATCTTCAAAAAAAAAAAAAAAAAAAAAAAAAGGAATCTTTCTCTATTCTTTTTGAACAATGAGGGTAAAAATTTTATCTTATAAGCATAGTATTACATGCTTACAGTTCCAGCGACTTGCATGACTAAGGTGGAAAGATCAGGTGAGCCCAGACCCTATGAAGAAGAAGAAATCTATTCTACTTCATTCACAAAGTTATAGAGAGGTCAAGAATTTAAAATATACGTAATGGTCTGGTTTTCTAAACTGCAAATGTAAAGTATTACAGCTTCATATTTCCTAATTAAATTATTTTATCCTGTATTTTCCCTTCATCTCATTTACATATTTTAATGGCTTTTCAATTTTTCTTTCATCTCCCATTAATAAATGCCAAAAAATATTTCAAAATATAAGCATAAAACATGTAAATGCATTACCTCCACTTAGTTACAGTATAGTCACAATGTACAGAGGATACATAAAATGAACAAAAATAACCATGAGGGACTTAATTCATTAAACTGTCTATGGTATAGTTTATTGTGGAAAATAGTACTATTCTTAAATTTCTAAAACTCTTAGTAGGACCAGTAATTTGACACAAGGACTTGATCATGAACCTTATGACCAAGAAACTACTTCATAAGAAAATGACATAAATACCTGGTAAAATATAGGCAAAAAGAAAGAGAATCTAAGCAACCAGTTATAAGACCAACATGGTTGACAACTGATTTGACAATTAAACCATTCTAAGTGCCATGCAAACTAAAACAACAAGACTAGTAATTAAGACTTTTTCGAACAGTACAAAAAGATAAAAGTCACAACAGGCTTAAGAAAATCTGCATTTTATGTAATTCACTCTGTATCATGCAAAAAAAGCATTTTATAGAATGTTCTGTTCAGTTCAGAAGGTCAATCATCATAGAAAATGTGGTGATCCAGGCAGAAAACGAGAAATACCTTATGTTCTCACTCAAATGTGGAAGCTGAATCTTACTCAAAGGAAGAAAAAAACTATACATAGTAGATATATAAAAATGCACAATTAAACTTAATGAAGAAGGGAAAATATAAAAAGTAGAAAGAAAGAGGAGACCAGCAAAGGGAAGCAAAGGTTGTGGGAAGTAGGAAGGGGAGGAGAAACAATGTAAAGGGATAAAGGAAGAGAGGATAATCTCAATGTAAATGATGTAACTTCATGAGTACATGGGAAAAATAGGGGAATATAATCCATATATGCATACAGTTTTACTACATATTAGTCAAAAAGTTCCATAAACTTTGTAAGTTGATGGAAGTGTAATCAAAAGTGACGTAATTGTTGCACAATGGAAAAAGGCAAATGCAGTATTATGCTGTACCCCACCAATATTTATCAATAAAGGGAAAAAGGAAAAAAAAAAATGAAAAAGAAAAAGAAAAAGAAAATGTGGTGATCTGAGGATATAATCAATTTTGGTTCTTGCTTACCATAACATGCTCAAGTGCAGCAAATAGCACAGTTTATTAAATAGCAAAAAGCAAAAGCAGGCTGGGAATAGAGGTACACACCTATAATCCCAGCACTCTAGAGGCTGAGGCAGGAGGACCCCAAGTTCTAGGCCAGCCTGGGATACACAGGGAGATCCAAAAAACAGGAGGGTCTCAAAAAACAAAACAAGAACAAAAGCAAAAGCAGAATGACAATCTGTTAAAAATGAGAAACTATTACTCTGTTAAAAAGCCAATTTGGTATAATACTGAAACAGGATTTATACTACTAATGTAGTTTTTATAATTCATTCATGTTGCATATTCATTTGTTATGCAAAAAATATTAAGAATATGGCCGGCATAATGTGAAAACTTTATAATATAAAAATGCTTAATAGTGGAAGTTTTAAATATATTAAAAAGTGATCAAAATGATACATTTATAGTTATGTGGACCATGTATGGTAATAAAAACTGATCTAAAGCCTTTTAAGGAAGTACAAACTAATAGCATGGTATAAAACTTATAAAACTTTTGTTTGTTAGGTGTTGTTGTGTCCGACTCATAGTGACCCTCATAGGATTTTCAATGGCTGATTGTTTCAAAGCTGCTTTAGGAGTGGACTGCCACATCCTTCTTCTGTTTTTGTGGTGCTGGGGATCAAACGCAGGTCCTCAGAAAGCACTCTATCAACTGAGCTAAACCCTAACCATTACAAAACTTATATTCCATTAATTCCAATAAAACATTTTAATGTGTGACTAAAGTTTTGGTGTAACAGATGTGTAAGATCCTACTTTGATAAAGTTTCATAATTAAAATCTAAATGCTATCTGGGTGTTGTAGCTCACACCTGTAATCCCAGAGACTGGGGAGGCAGAAGCAGGAGGATCAAAAGTGGATTTCGTGGATTATGTAGCTTTGAAAAGAGAAAAAGGAACAGTGCTCATGGACTGCCATAGGAAAACATTGCAAAAGACTGAATAAAATAGTAACAGCAGGCCAGGTGCAGTGGGGCACGCCTGTAATCCCAGTGACTCAGGAGGCAGAAGAAGAATTCCAAATTTAAGGCCAGAGGCAGCCTGCATAACTCAGCAAGATCCTGTCTCAAAATAAGAAATTAAAAAGGGGCTGGAGATGCAGCTCAGTGGCGCAGCACTTGCAAAAAAGTATGTGTGATGCCTTAAGTCCAGACCAGTACCACAAAAAAATAAAATTAAAATAAATAAAATTACAGCAGCTTATTCTCTGATTATATTTTTATCTTTAAATCAAACATGCCTGTATTAAAGAAATAGGAATGGGGGGATTCTTATTTTCTATTTGATGTACTGTATTCTTTTACTTTTTTACAATGAGCATATTTAACTTTTATATTATTCTTTTACAAAGCCATACCAAAAACAGGGAATGGTTTATGGTGTAAAAGTCTTAAATCCTAATTGCCCTTGTACTTCATAATCTCTTTTTTTCCCTTGAGTACAAGATGAATTCAATACAAATGTACATTCCATAAAGACCTTCAGCCACATACTTTATAAATCCTGACAGTGCCACTGTGACTCTGAAAAACAGAAAGAAGGCACTCAAGGATGTAATTCAAATGAAGCTGTGTCATACCTACAATCTCCAACTTTTCAATGAAGCCATCTTGAGACTTACACATTGCAAAAGCATAATTTATCAAAATTTAGTTTTAGTCAATCTTAACTTTAGCCATTCTAATATCTCATTGTGGTTTAACTTGCATTTCCCTAATAATTAATGACACTGAGCATCTTTTCATTTTCTTATATGCCATCTATATATAATCTGTAAAGAAGTATGTATATGCATACTTTACCCATTTCATTGAGTTTTTTCTTGTTGTTGAATTTGAAAAGTTCTTTACATATTCTAGGTAAATATCACTGACTAGATACATGCTTGGCAGAGGTATTTTTCCCAATCTGTAGCTTCTCTCTTTGTTCTCTTACCATTTTTTCCCCCAATATTAGGGGTTGAGCCCAGTGCCTTCCATGCTAGGCTAAGCAGGTGCTTTACCATTGAGCTGCATCCTCAATCACTTTAAAATTTTTTTTTATTTTTATTTTTTTTTTGAGACAGGGACTCAGAAAATTGTGCAGGCTGCTTCTGGGCTTTAACTCACAATCCTTTTGCCTCAACCTGAAAGTATTTATCTTGCCTTATTGCTGTAGATAAGAGCCCAATTGTTATATTGAATAGCAGTAGAGAGAATGTCTCATTCCTGATTTTAGGGGAAATGCTTTCAGGCTTTCATCATTTAGTATAATGTTGGCTGTAGGTTTTTCATATATTGCTTTTATTATGTTGAGGTATGTTCCTTTGATTCCTATTGTCTCTAAGGCTTTTATCATGAAAGGATGCTGATCTTTTCTGCATCTATGGAGGTTATCACATTTTAACTTTAATACATTCTAATGTATCAATGTTCTTTTATAGGTTGTTTTTAGTGTTCTAAGAAGTCATTACCTAATTGAGGTTTCAAATAATTTCTCCTTTATTTTGTCCTAGAATAATTGTAAATCTAGATTTTACATTTAAGTCCATAGCCATGTGAGATTAATTTTTGTACATGGCACAAAGTATGGCTCCAACTTCATTTCTTGTACATTGACATCCAAATGTTAGAGCACTGCATTTCTTCCCCTAAATTGCCTTTGTCAAAAAAACATGTTTTCTATAAATGGCTTTATTTCTGGATTGCCTGTTCTGTTTCATTGCCCTGTTTTTACATCAATAACATTTTTATTGTAGCTTTATAATATTTATTAAAACTATTGGCACCCTACATTATTCTTTTTAAATTGTTTCGACTATTCTAAATTCTGAACAGCTGGGATTTAGCTCAGTTAGTAGAGGGCTGCTCTGCACTCTCTGAGGACCTGGGTTCAATTCCCAGGACTGCAAAAAATGAGAGAAGGACATGGCAATCTACTCCTGAAGCAACCCCAAAACAATCAGCCATTGAAAACCCTATCAGGTATGTTCTCACTCATATGTGGGAGCTGGATCTTACGTAAAAGAAGAAAAAATCCTATACATAAGTTGATATATAAAAAATGCACAATTAAACTTAGTGAAGATGGGATAATATAAAGAGTAGAAAGGAAGGAGGGAAGTAGAAGACAGAAGCGAACATTTCAGAAAGAAGGATGGAGAGGAGAGTCAAAATAGAGGGATAAAGGGGCAGAGGATAATCTCAACGTAAACAACATAATTTCATGAGTACATTGGAAAAACAGGGAGTATAACCCAAATATGCATTTGAGTTTTACTACATATTAGCCATGAGGCTCCATAAACCTTGTGGGTTGAGGAAAGTGTAGACAGGAGTGATGTAATGGTTGCATAATGGAAAAAGCCAATGCTGTATTATTCTGTACCCCATCATCATTTACTAATAAAGGGAGGGGGAAAAAAAAGTAAATCCTATGTGGGTTGCCATGAGTCAGACATGATAACACCTAACAACAACAAATTCTTAACATTCCATATGAATTTTAGAATCATTTTGGCCATTTCGACAATTTAGCCTATAAAGACAGGAATATAATTATTTTGAATCTATAGATTAATTGGATGAAAATCAAAATTCTAACAAAGTTGAGTCCCCCAATCCACGAAAAAGATACACAGTCAATTCTCATTATTGAGATAATGCTGTGTCACTGACAGTTACATTCTATGAGGTCATTCCCAGCAGTGAATTGCTGCTGTTGTTGTTAGGTACCATCGAGTCGGTATGCAACTCATAGCGACCCTCATAGGGTTTTCAATGGCTGTTTCGGGATTACTTTGGGAGTGGATTGCCAGGTCCTTCTCCCATTTCAGCGGTGCTGGGAATTGAACTCAGTGCCTCAAAGACTGCAGCGCAGCACTCTACCAACTGAGCTAAATCCCAGCCCAACAGTGAATTAGTTTAAACCAAATCACTGCTCCCAGGAGAAATACTCCTGCAGCCTCTGATCACATTTTTGTCAATTAATCAATATATAATCATGTTTTCTATGTGTTTCTGTTTAAAGACTCCCTACTAAAGATATATACTGTTGACTCACTAATACTGAACTCATAACCAAGAGTACTGTAATTTTGCTTGAACTAAACCTATCTAACATGTGTTCTCCAAAGCACACTAGAACTGCCTTATAATTTGGAACAATATTCATCACTAAAAGGCCTTGGAGTCACTTTTTAACAAAATAACCAACAAAAGCACAGAAATGCAAAAACTGTGGCACTAAGTAAACGAAAAGAAGGCCACCTGCTTACAATATGAAAGCTGAAATATGAAGCAGAGTATGGACTTGTTCAACCTTAGCTGGCAATATGCATATTGGGTGACTCAAAAATTTTGCCATTCTGCAAGTACCTGCAAATGATCACAAAAGTGCCACAAATATTGATTTGGGGATTACAAATAAATTTTTGTGAGCAGCCAATTCACAAATAAAGAATCCATGAATAAAAGAAAATGAACTATATAACTCTACTTCTTCTTGTTAGGTGCCGTGAAGTTGGTATCCAACTCATAGCAACCCTAGGTACAACAGGCGAAACAGTATTATTACCGCTTCTCTGCTATTCATAGGGTTTTCAATGGCTGATTGTTTTTTTGTTTTTGTTTGTTTGTTTGGCAGGGGGAGTGGGTTGCCAGGTCCTTCTCCCAAGTATAACTATACTTAGGTATCCTTTAATTTCTCTTAGCAATATTTTGTAGTTCCTAATTTCCTTTAGGGGCTGGGATTTAGCTTAGTTGGTAGAGCACTGCTCCATAGCTCTCTGAGGACCCAGGTTCAATCCTGAGCACCACACAAATGGGAAAAGGATGTGCCAATCCACTCCCCAAAATAATTCCAAAGCAATCAGCCACTAAAAATCCCATGAGAGTCACTATGAGTCAGAAGTGACTAGAGAGAACCTAACAATTTCCTTAACATGTTTGGTTAGATTTATACATACGTAATTCATATTTTTGATGCTACTGAAAATATTCCTTTATTTCAATTTTTGATTCCTTGCTAGTATAGAAAACACAATTTTTTATATCATTCTTATATCCTCCAATATTGTTCATTCATTAACTCTAGAAGAATTGTCATATTTTCTATATAATCAGGTCACTTATGAATAAACACAGTTTTACCCCTTTCCTTCCAGTCTGAACACTTTCTCTTGCCTGACTGCACTGTCTAGAACCACTAGGCAGATGCTGAATGGGACTAGTGAAAGTGGTTATCTCTGTCTTGTTCTTGATTTTTTTTAAGTGTTCAATTTTTCTCCAGTAAATATTATGTCATCTAATGAGGTTTTTCATAGATGCTTCTCATCAGATTAAGGCAGTGCACTTTCATTTCTAGTTTGCTGAGGGTTGTTATCAATAGTAGGTATTGGAGCTAGGCATGGCGGCACACGTTTGTAATCCTAGCATTTACGAGGTATAGGTAGGAAGATTCTGAGTTTCAGGACAGCTTAGGCTACACAGTGAGTTCCAGGCCAGACTGGGATACATAACAAGACTGTTTAAGAAACAAAAACAAGCAAACAACAAAAAAAATGTATTGGAATTTTTTTTTTACAATTTAAATTTGAGTTTAATAATTAAGTTTTAATTCATTATCAAAATACTTACAACTTCTCATCAAATAAAAAATTCCTCATAGGGACAACCAAGCAGCAATATTCTTAAAAGTCAGTAACTTGAATTCCAGTTGTATATTGCTACTTTTTTCATTTTAATGTTTTCTTTCTTTTCTTTTTTTTAATATGGTACTTGGGGGATGATCCCAGAGCCTCACACATAACTTTGCAAGGGCTCTACCACTAGGCTGCACCCCCCCCACCCATTGTTTGAGTCAGGGTCTTGCTAAATTACACAGGCCTCAAACTCACAATCCTCCTGTCTCAGCCTCCCAAGTCACTAGGATTACGGGTGTCTGCCACCACACTCAGAGAATGCTTTCAAATATACAAATAAAGCTTTGTCTCATTCTCTTCCTACTTGGCTTGGGTCATGCTGAAGATTGTACCACGAAGTCAAAATTAGTGTTTCTTTTATGAGAAAAGAAGTACTTTCAGTATGAAAAGATTTTTACTTTAAAGAAAGGAGCACAAAGTCTCACACAGCAGATAAAATAAGTGCTCTCTTGCTCTTAGAGGTTAAAGTCAGCAAGTAATCTTTCTGGCATAGGTTAATTCATCATGAACTCCAAAGAGCTGAGTTGCCTGGCCTTTAATTGAAGATTTTATAAAATCTCATGTTAGAATTCCTCTTGTTGATCCTAGTGACAAAATTAACATAGCTAAATTACATTTAAATTTTAAAATACAGCAGCTTTTCCAGAGAAACTAGTTCCCCAAAATTGTATCCAGCATACTAAGTTAAATGCCTTGTGTGTAAATATCATCATAATCAGTATTTTTGACAGTCACAGTATAAGAAATTAAACCTTGGCTAATAATTTTTCTCATGATGAAATCAAATAAAATACTGTTTGCTCTCACCTTAAACAGAATATGACCATACATTACAAATACTGTATTCATATTTACTGACTATATCTAAAGACTATACAATAATCAGAACTCATCATTTTCAAGATTGTTTATTACACTGTAATATAAACCACCCCTACTACAAAAATTACATAAGGTAAGCCAAGGTAAAACCTGTCTCAAAGGTTTATACACATCAGAAATAGAAAAAAAAAAATTAAGAAAAAAAATGGTTATCATGTGTTAAAAATCTAGAATTCTCCAGCATTTGCTCTATAATCTCAACATTTGTTTCAAGCTTTTGAGCTTTGAAAGCTGCAGTTATATAAATTCCTTTCAAGAAACGCAATCATCATTTTAAGCACTGCAGTATCAAGGCATCACTCAGAGCCCAAGTTCAAATACACTGACAAGGAATTCATTTGACTGCATATGGCCACATTCTTGATCCAAGAACCTCCTTAAAGGTGTTGTTGTTGCTGTTGTTGTTGTTGTTTTAGGTGCCATCAAGTCAGGGCCGACTCATAGTGACCCTATGTGCAACAGGACAAAACACTCCCCAATACTATGCCATACCCGGCACTATTGTTAGTGCTTCTCTGATAGTCATAGGGTTTTCAATGGCAGACTGTCTCAGGAGTGGATTTGCCAGCTCCTTCTCCCTAGCCTGCAGCACCTGGTATTCCCAGGCAGTCTCCCATCTAAGGACTAACCAGGCTGACCCCGCAGGATGGCAGGATCCTGCCAGGTGCTAAGGCTGCAGACAAAATTGTCAAAGGTGGTTTTTTTTTGACCCAGCTATGCATTTGTTGAGGACCAAATTTAACAGATTCTGTTAGAAATCCCATTTCTTCACCACCTTCAGGACATCTCTGAAAACATTCCACTTTGGCCCAGTACTTAACTCCATCTGTAGCCAAAGCACTAAGCATCTTGTGCCAAAGACTCCACATCTTCATTTAAGAAGCCACTCTCCATTTCTTTGCCAAATCAAACAGAAGTACCAAAGATTTGCTAATAGCTATTCTCATGTTGACATCATCACAAGAAAGGTAGGTTGGAAATTTATGGAAATACATCTCCAGGTTCTTCTTCACATCACTGGGCATACAATCAATAGTAACATCCATGCAAGAAGCAAGCTGATGTGAACCACTGTATTAGGGGTGCTGAAAGTAACATTAGTCTTTCCTTTTGAGATGGGACTTGAAGATATTTTTCAAATATTCCAGAGTTGAATATAGTTCAGTATTGTCATCCATGGCAATAAAACAGCAAACACCAAGCAAGTTGCCCAAGTTTGCCTAGCCAGGATACTAGCTGTCCTATTACAAATTATTTTCTTTAGGAGTGATCCAAGAGTTTTTAAAATTTCTTCCCTTTGTTTTACCAACACAACTATTTTTAATCTTCTAATCCTTGCATATATGCATATATACATAATTATGTACATGATATGCCAATATATATAAAATATACATCAGCATATCATGTACATATTTATGTATTTTTCACCTGAATCTCTTCACTTTCAATTCCAGGGCCGATACAAAGAACAGATGGGAGGGCTGCAGCTGCACACTGCTCATCACCTTCGCTCTTTGCAATGTTCAATGCTACTAGTTAAGGTCATTACTTCCAGAATAAATTCAAAAAGGTTTCTTTTGTTGTTTTTTTGCAGTACTGAGGGTTGAACCCAGGGCCTTAAGCTTGCATTCTTTGCAAGTGCTGTACTACTGAGCTGCGCCCCCAGCTTTTATTTTTTTTGTTTTTGAGACAGGGTCTCACTAAATGACACAGACTGCCTCTGGTCTCAAACTTGCGATCCTCCTGCCCCTGCCTCCCGAGTCGCTGGGATTACAGGCGTGTGCCACCATGCCTGGCCAATCAGAAAGCATTTTCAAAGCCAGTGCATTTTCAATATTTTTAAGCCAGCCATGTCTTCATGCTCTTGTCCAGGTTGGGCTGCGCCCTCAGCTCATTTTTAATTTTTAATTTTAAGACAAGTTCTTGCTAAGTCATGCAGGCTGCCTCTGTCCCCAACCTCAGGACCTTCCTGCCTCCACCTCTGGAGTCGCCAGATTACAGGTGTGCGCCATTGCGCCCAGAGAAATCTTCGAGTTCTTTCCTCATTCTGGTCCATTTCAGCAAAGCTAAAAGGAGCAATGACTGCTTCAATCAGTGCATCATCATCACTAAAAGGTTGAGCACATCACTAAAAGGTGTTATCCATCACCACCACCCACTCTCACTGCGGTGGGGATTATTCCACTTCTTATTCTTTGGCATTATGGAATGCTTATTGTAACCTTGGAGCTTAGCAAGAATCAGTTGATGGAGCGATATTTGTGTTTGTAAAGCAGGCTACTGAAAAGCAAAGCTCAGCTGACATCAGCCAAGAAGCTGAGGTAGAGGCAGAGAGGGGAGTAAGAGTGGGCAGTGGTGACAGCAGAGAACAGCTGTGATCCAAAACAATATATCTTTTTCTCTACCATGGGACCAAGGCCTAGGTATTGGATTTTTGTCAAATAATTTTTCTGTATCTACTGAAATGATAATGATCTTTTTACTTTTTAGTTTAGTGTGGTGAACTACCTTGGTTTTTTTGGAATGCTAAACCAATCCTGCATTCCAGGGATAAATCCCACATGGTCATGACATATTATCCTTTCAATATATCATTAAATTAGACTTGCTAAAACTTTGTTTAGATTTTTGCAATTATATTTGTGAAAAGTTACTAGTCAGCAGTTTTCTTATCCTATCTTTGTTTGGCTCTTCTATCCCAGTAATGCTAACATCATAAACTTTGGAAAATATTCCCTCTGCTTTAATATTTTTTATATTGATATTATCTCTTCCTTAAATATTTGTCATAATTGATCAGTGATACTACCTGGACCTGGAGTTTTCTTTTCACAAGGATTTCTGTATAATTTCCATTTCTTTAACATATAAAGACCTATTTGGGTTATTTTCTTATGCTTCTTTTGGAGTTAATTTGCTCTTGTTTTACTAAGTTTCTCAAAGTGGAAGCTGATGTCACTGATTTGAGATCTTTCTTTTCTGACATAGACATTTAATGCTATAAATTTCACCCCAAGTAATGTTTTAGTGACACTTTCTAATATGTCATATTGCCCTTATTCAATTTAGAATACTTTCTAGTTACCCTTTTCATTTTATCTTTTTAAATCTTTTTAATCTTTTTAAATCATGACTTACTTGTATGTATATATACTTGTATATATACTTGTATGTATATATACTTGTATGTATATTATTTAATTTCCAAATATTTGGAAATTTTCAAAGGATCTGCCTGCTAATGACTTCTAAGTCCGCTGTAATCAGAGAACATACTTTTTATGATTTGGATCCTTTTGCACTTGCTGAGAAGTATTTTATGGCCTAGAAAAAAGTTCATCTTGGTATGTATGAACTTGTGAACAAAGGTGTAATCTGCTCGTTTTAGGTGTGATGTGCTAAAAATGCAATCAGGTCAAGTTGATTAACAATTGTTATTCAAGCCGGGTACAGTGGCGCACGCCTGTAATCCCAGCAACTTGGGAGGTGGAGGCAGGAAGATCACAAGTTCGAGATCAAAGCCAGTATGTATAATTTAGTGAGACCCTGTCTCAAAAGAATGTTAAAAAATGGGGTGCAGGTGCAGCTCAGTGGCACAGCACTTGCAAAGCATGCAAGCACGAGGCCCAGGGTTTAATCCTCAGTACTGCAGAAAGAAAAAAAAAAAGTTGTTATTCAAGTCTACAATATCTTTGGTGATTTTCTATTTCCTATATCAATTATTTGCCTGCAACCGTATCACTGTGGCATCTGATCCTGTCAGATCTCGAAGCTAAATAGGGTTGGGCCTGGTTAGTACTTGGATAGGAGACCGCCTGGGAACACCAGGTGCTGCAGGCTTGGGAGGAAGTGGCAACCCACTCCCAAAAAACAATCAGCCATTGAAAACCTTGTGAACAGCAGAGAAGCACTGACAATAATGTTTCACCTGTCATATACAGGGTCACTATGGGTCAGACACTGACTCAACAGCACACAACAACGTATCAATTATTAAGAGGGAATTACTGAAACCTGATTATGATTGTGGATTCCTCAATTTACCCCTGCAAATATTAGTTTTTATGTTTTGAAGTTCTGTTATTAGATGCATAAACATTCAGAATTGTTCTTTTACTTAACTGACTCCTTTATCACTATGAATAAAATGACCATTTTTATCCCAAGTAGTAGTCTTTATTCTGAAATCTACTTTGCCTGATATTAATATAACCATTCTACATTTCTTTTGATTATCCTGTTGTCTTTTTTCTATTCTTTTACTTTTAAACGTTTTGTGTTTAAAGTGTTTCTTGTAGGCAAGAACACAGTTGGCACTTGCTATTTTATACAATCTAACAATCTTGGTCTTTAAATGGGTATTTAGGCTATTTACATTTACTGTGATTATTCATGTAATTAGATCTGATTCTATCACCTTGCAAATTGCTTTACATTTGTCCCACTTGGTCTTTGTTCCCTTTTCCACCTGCTCTGGACTTCTGTGAGATGACTTTATTGATTCCATTTAATCCTCCTCTTTTGGCTTATTAGTTGTAACACTTGTTTTGCTACATTATGGCTGCTCCAGGAGTCATATACAAACTGTGCAACTCCCTCCTTGCCATTAAGTTATTTTTATTGTTACAAAGTTTACTGGGGTCTTTTGAGTTGTTTTTGTTTTGTTTTTGTTGTTTTTGTTTTCTGTACCGGGGGAGTAGAACCCAGGGCCTCAGGCATGCTTCGCAAGCGCTCTACCACTAAGCTGTACCCAACCCATTTTTTAGTTTTATTTTGAGACAAGTCTAAGTTTATGCAGGTTGCCCCTGGCTTAAAAACTTGTAATCCTCCTGCCTCTGCCTCCCAAGTCACTGGGATTCCAGATGTGCGCCACTGTACCCAGCTACTTTTATGTGTTTTATAAATCCCATGATAGCTTGCTAATATTTTTACTTTTGAGAGATTAAACTACTGAGGAGAAAAAGTGTTATGTATTTGTCATTTCTGGTGTACTTCTTTTATGTAAATCCATATCTGCTTCTAGGACTATTTTCCAAGTGTCTGAAGGACTACTTTTTTCTAAGAAAGGAACATTAGTTATACATTCCAGCATGTGTGTATTTGAAAACATCTTCATTTTTGGTTTTGGTTTTTCTGTTTATTTTTGCTTATTGTTTGGTTTTCTGAGACAGGGTCTTACTACGTAGCCCAGGCTGCACTTGAACTTTCAATCCTCCTGCTTCCATCTCCCAAGTTCTGAAATTACAGGCATTGGCCACCACACCTGGCCCATCTTTGTTTCTGGAAAGTAATTTTGTGATACAGAATTCTACATTGATATTTTTCCCATCTTTCAGTACTTTGAAGATGTTTGCCACTGTTTTTTCTCCTTTTTTTTTTTTTTTTTTTGTTTATCCATTCAGACATTTATTTGTATGTATGCTTTATAGCCCTAGAAAAAGAATCTCAGGACTTTCCTTCCTGTGTGTTTTGTCTTGCTTCTTCATGGTCCATGATGCCAGGTGAGGTGTCAGTACAATGAAACCAAACAGATGGGATGGGAACCGATTATTTTGTCATTTTTCTCGGTCTTTGAGCTGTACATCAAATCTGAGACTGCTCACTCCACACTTGTTTAACCTGCCTGTGAGGTTCACCAGTGTAACCATGTTTCATCGCCACAGTTGGAAACCAGACAATGACTTCAGACCGTGGCCCACTAAGCACCTGGCATTTGCCTCTCTTTTCAGCATAGTTAATACTCTTAAGAGCATCAGCCAGGATATTCATGTGCACCAGTGTGGTGGCATGGAAAGGTGACAGAAATAGTGTCCACTGTTTTGTTGATTGTACTGGTTCTGATAAGAAATCTATCAGCCGGGTGTGATGGCGCATGCCTGTAATCCCAGTGACTCAGGAGGCAGAGGCAGGAGGATCCCAAGTTTGAGACCAGAGGCAGTCTGAAGAATTTAGTGAGACCCTGTCTCAAAATGTAAAAAAAAAAAAAAAGGGCTGGATGCGCAGCTCAGTGGCACAGCACTTGCAAAGGATGCAAACATGAGGCCCTGGGTACAACCCTCAATATGAAAAAAAAAAAAAAAAGAAAAGAAAAGAAATCTATTATCATCTTTGTTCCTTAGCGCATAATATGGTCATGTCTTTCTTTTCTCTTAACACTGATATTCAGCAATTTGATGTACTTGTTGTAGTTTTATGTCCCCTGTACTTGGAATTCATTCAACATCTTTGATCTGTAGGCTTCTGGTTTTGTTAAGTCTGTAAAGCTTTTGGCCATTATTTCCTGAAATAGTTATCAATATCCTACTTATTTAAAAACCTTCAACTACTCATATTTGGCCACTTAATATCCCCAGCTCACTGAAGCTTCCTACAGGTTTTCTTCCGTGTTTCATTCTGGATGGTTTCCGCTGCTGTACCTTAAAGCTCATTAACAATTTTTTCTGTAATGTCTAACTTGCCATTAGTATCATCTGGCATATTTTTCATCTCACATGTAGTCTTCCTCTTTATATGGGTTTTTTCACATCTTCTATATCTCTAACTTTTTAAATATATGGACTATAGTTATAAGCTGGTTTTAATGCCCTCTATCATCTATGTCAGCTCTGTATCAGTTTTGATTATTTGTCTTATTATCACTCATATTTTCCAGCTTCTTTGCGCATGTAATAATTCTGACTGAATGACAGACATTATAAATTTTACCTTGCGATCTGCTAGACAGTTTGCATTTCTATAAATCTTGAACTAGGATACAGCTAAGTAATTTCAAAGCACCATGTTCAAGTCTTATTTTTACAATTTGCCAGTAGTTTCCAGAATACCATCATCTCCTCAACTTAGGGAGTGTGCCAGGATCTACCCATTTGGTTTTACTTCCTATGCCACATCCTGAAAAGCCTCTCAATTCAGTAGGCTTTGGCAATTATAGGGCTCACCATGTGTCTTATTCATTTTGTACTGCTATAACAACATACAGAGACTGGGTCATTTACAAAAAACAGAGATTGATTTCTTGCATTTCTGGATGCTGGGAAGTCCAAGGCTGAGAGGTAGATATTTGGCAACGGCCTTCTTGCTCTGTCATCCCATGGGAGAAGGCAAAGGGGAAGACAGCATGAGAGAGAGTGAGAGGGCCAAACTTATTTTTACAATGAGCCCATTCCTGCAATAAGAATATTAATACATTCACAAGGACAAAGCCCTTATGACTTAATCACCAAAGGTACAATCTCTCATCACTATTCTATTGACGATTACGTTTCCAACACTAAAACTTTGGGGGAAATATCCAAACCATAGGACTTCATTTGTTTCTTATCTCTCAGGGACCAGTGATCTTTACTGCCTGATGTCCAATGTCTTGAGAACTGTTATTTCCATAAATTTTGTCTTGGAGGGGGTTGTTTCAAGAGTAGGATAGATACGACTCCTATTACCCTACATAGATTAGATGCAGAAGTCACCATCCATCATTGTATTTTTAAAATCTGAACACCACATAGGTAGGTTTTGCTTTTCCATCCAATCTGACCATCTTTGCATTTTAATTGGAGTATTTATATCATTTATATTGTAACTTAAATTGTAATTATCAATGTGGTTAGATTTAAACCTATTCTTTTGCTATTTTTTGTCCCATCTGTTACTTGTCCCTTTTTTTGTCTTTACCAACCTTCTTTCAGACTAATTTTTACTTTTCCATTTTATCTCCCTTATGGGCTTAGGTTTAGCTTAGGTGGTAGAGTACTGCTTTGCACTCTCTGAGGCCCTGGGTTCAATCCCCAGCACCACAAAAATGGGAGAAGGACATAGCAGCCCACTCCCGAAACAATCCTGAAAACAATCAGCCATTAAAAACTCTACGAATAGCAGAGAAGCACTGAAGTAGTGCCAGGCATGGCACAGTGTCGAGGAGTGTTTCCTTCTGTTGTACACAGGGTTGCCTTGAGTTGGATCCACTTGACATCACCTAACAACAACAATGGGCTTATTAGTTATTATTCTTTTATAACATCTGTTCTAAAACACACACAGCCTACCTACAAATATCATATTACTTTATGTAAGTTATAAGCACCGACAATTCCATATTTGCCTTTCTCTTGCCCTATTATTTATGCTACTGACATCAATTTATTTCTGTGTATCTTATAAGGCCTGTTGTTACTGTTAGTGCCATCAGGTCGGTGTCAGACTCATAGCAACCCTATGTACAACAGGCGAAACAGTATTTATTGTAAGTGCTTCTCTGCTATTCATAGAGTTTTCAATGGCTGATCGTTTTTTGGGAGTGGGTTGCCAGGTCCTTCTCCCAAGCCTACAAGCACCTGGTGTTCCCAGGAGGTCTCCCATCCAAGTCCGACCCTGTTTAGCATCTGACATCTGACAGGATCAGATACCACAGTGGTTCAGCTGCACGTCTATGAGCCCTGGTATAGTGAATTTTTGTTTTCTTCTATCATCTTTTTTTCCCCATGCTGGGGATGGAACCCAGATCCTTGTGCATGCCAGGCATACACTTTACCACTGAACCACATCCCTATCCCTAGTCCATTATCTTTTACAGAGGTTAAAAATGAAGAAAATGTTTATGTTTACCTCCTATCTAATTATTTCTTTCCAAAGAGCCAAGTTTTCCTGTTAGTACTTTCCTTTTACCTAAAGAATTTCCTTTTTATGACTGTTTATAGGCAAGTCAGTGGAAAATGAATTCCCTCAGACTCTGCTTGTCTTAAAAAGCTATTTCCTTTGCTAATCATTTATCTGATAAGGGATTAACACCCAGAATATATAAAGAATTTTGTATCTCAACAAGAAAATATGAATCCATTATAAACTGGGTAGAGGATTTGAATAGACATTTCTCCAACGATAATACACAAATCATCAAAAGGCATGTGAAAACAAATGAAAATCAAAACCACAAATAAGGTATCTCTTCACACTCTTTAGGATGGCTATTTTTAAAAAATAGAAAATTAGTATTAATGAGAATGTGGAGAAACTGAAACACTGGTGCATTATTGGATGCAGTGACTACGGAAAACAATATACCAGATCCTGGAAACATTAAACACAGAATTATCATATCATAGTTTCACCTGTGGGCATATACCTAGAACTGAGAACATGAACTCAAGTATTTGTACACCCATGTTCATAGCACCATTATTCACAACAGCAAAAATGTAGAAGCAACCCAAGTGTTCACCAATGGATGAATGGGAAACAAAATGTAGCATGTACATACAATGCAATATTTATTTCTGAACTTTAACAAAGGAAACTGACACACAGATGAACCTTGAAGACATTATGCTAAATAAAATAAGCCAGTCACAAAAGGACAAATATTGTATGTTTGCATTCATATGAGGCTACTCTTGACTACTCTTAGGAGTAGTCAAATTCATAGAGACAGAAAGTAGAATTGTGATTGCCAAGGGTTTGGGGAAGGGCAATGGGGGTTAGTGTTTAATCATAGTGTTCTACTTGGGGAAAATTAGAAAGGTCTGGAGATGAATGATAGTGATGGTTGTGAAACAATGTGCATGCACTTAATGTTGCAGAGCTGTATACTGAAAAAAATTACAGTGGCAAATTTTATTATATATATCTTAACACAATTAAGAATTTAAGCCAGGTGTGGTGGCACACACCTGTAATTCCAGTACTTGGGAGGTAGAGGCAGGAGAATTGATGTGAATTCAAAGCCAACCTGATCTACATAATGAGTTCCAGGCCAGCCTTAGCTACACATTGAGACTCTTGTCTCTAAAAACCAAAAAAAAAAAAAAGAAAGAAAAAGAAAAAAAGAATTTAAAGCTAAGCATGGTGGTACACATCTGTAATCCCAGTAACTCAGGAGGTAGAGATAGGAGGATCACCAAGTTTGAGGCCAGAGGCAGCCTGCATAACTTAGAGAGATCCTGTCTCAAGATTTAAAAAGGGGTGTGGGGGAGGGGCCAGGGGTGTAGCTTAGTAGTAGAATGCTTGCAAAGTATGTGCAAGGCCCTGGTTTCAACCCCTCAGTACTAGGCAAAAAAAAATAAAAATATAACAAAAGTCACTACCTTTTGAAAAGTATTTTCAGTAGGAATGGGATGCTAAGTTAACATATATTTGTCTTTCATTAACAGTATTGCTCCACTGTCTTTTAGTTTTACATTTCTAACAAAAACTCTAGTCATTCATATCTTTATTTCTCTCTTCAGGTCTACAGATGTAGCTCAGTGGCAAAGCACTTGCCTAGCATGTGCGAGGCCCTGGATTATATCTCCAGTACCTCAAAGGAAAAAAAAAAAACTGTTCATCATGTTTACCTCAAGCTGCTTTTATGATTTTCTTTCAGTATCATTGGTTTCCAGCTATTTGATGATGATGTGCCTTGGGTGTGTGTGTGTGTGTTTAATGTTTCTTCCACTTTAAACTCATTGATTAGAACTGTGATTTCATAGTTTTAACAAAATAGTTTTTCAATGTTCCTTCTAATATTTTGCCTGTTCCTCTTCCCTCCTCCTGTGATTCCATGTATCTTACACCATTCGCTATCTTCCCACAGCTCACTTCTATTTTGTTGTTGATGTTATTGCTGAAGTCTTCCTACTTGTGCTTCCTTCTGAATACTCACTACTTCTATGTATCCAAGTTTACTGATCTTTTCTTCCAATGTCTTACCTGCAATCAATCCCATCCAGAATTTTATTTAATTAATTAATTAATTAATTTAAGATATCGCATTCTTTATCTCAAAGTTCTATCTGGGTATATTTTTATACTTGCTATTTATTTTAGCATGGTTTTGTTTTTCTCTTCCTTCTTGAACATTTACAATATATTAATATTAGCTTTTTATATCTTTGTCTACTAAATCACTCTTTCCACAGTGATTTTTTTATCTTGACTATTAAATCATATTTTCCTTCATATTTTAATTTTTATTGAGGTGAAACTGACATAACATCAAATTAAACTATTTGAAGTGAATAATAATACAGTGAAGTTTAGTACATTTACAGGACTTAGCAACCACCACCTATATCTAGTTTCAAAATATTTTTATCACTCTAGGAGGAAATTCCAAGCCCATTTCAGCAGTTGCTCCCCATTCCTCCTTACCCCATGGCCCTGACAAGCACAAACCTGCATTCTTTCTTTATGGATTTCCTATTCTGAATATTTCATATAAATGGAATCATGTGGTATGTGACTATTTGTCTGACTTCTTCCATTTAACATGTTTTCAAGCCTCATCCACATTGTAACACAGATCAGTATTTCATGTCTTTTTATAGCTAAGTAATCATTTATGAAATGTAGATATCACAATTTGTTTATTCACTCATCTACTGGTAGATAATGTGGGCTGTTTCCATTATTTGTCTACTGAAAAACAGAGCTATCATGATGATACATGTACATAAATTTGAGTACTTGTTTTCAACTCTTTCAGGTATATACTCGGAAGTAGTATTGCTGGGTCATATGACAATTTTATGCTTTAGTTTGAGGAGCTGTTGAACACTTTTTCACCAAAGTGCTGTTGAGTCGTGTCCAACTCATAGTGACCCTCATAGGGTTTCTAATGGCTGACATTTTGGGATTATTTCACAGGATGTGGCTTGCCACATCCTCCTCTTTTTTTTTTTTTTTTTTTTTTTTTTTTTTTTTTTGTGGTGATGGGGATCAAACCCAGGTCCTCAGAAAGTACAGAGCAGCTTTGTACCAACTGAGGTAAATCCCAGCCTTTTTCCACAGTAAGATGAGCCATTTAAAATTCCTACTAGCAATATATCAGAGTTCCAGTTTCTCCACATTCTTAACAATATGTTATTGTTGGTCTTTTGATTTCAGCTATCCTAATGGGTATGAGGGGCTGGGATTTAGCTCACTCTGTAGTCTCTGAGGTCCAGAGTTCAATTCCCAGCACCTTAAACATGGGAAAAGGATGTGGCAACCCACTCCCAAGGCAATCCTGAAAACAATCTGCCATTGAAAACCTTATGAGGGTTGCTATGAGTCAGACACGACTTGACGACACCTAACAACAACAACAATGGGTATGATGTGCTATCTTATTTTCATTTGCATTTCTCTGATCATTTATGATGTGTATCTGGAAAATTATCTATTCAAGGCTTTTGCTCATTTTTTAGTTGTCTTTTTGTTGCTGAATGGTAAGTTTTAGGGTTTTTGTTTTGGGGTGTTGCTTTGCTTCATTTTTGAGATGGGATCTTGCTATGTTGCCTAGGTTAGCCTTGAAGTCTTGGGCCTAAGCAAACCTCCTATCTCAGCCTCCTAAGTAGCTGGGATTACATTATGCCCAGCTCTTAGTTCTTATATTTAGGCTACAGCTCAATTTTGAGTTAATTTTGTATACTATGTGAGACAGAGATCTAACTTTATTGTTTTGCTTCTCTGTCTCCTATAGTCCCAGAATAATTTGTTGAAGAGATTTTTTTTTTATCCCTATAAAATGTTCTTGGCACTCTTGCCTATAGATGTATTGGTTTATTTCTACATTCTCATTTATATTCTATTGGTCTATATATTTCTATTTTTATGCCAGTATCACACTATTTTGATTATAATAGCTTTGTAGTAAGTTTTCAAATTGGGAAATACAAGTTCTCCAGCTTTGTTTTTCTTTTTCAAGACTGTTTTGGCTACTTGGTCCTGTTGTACACAGAAAACTGAAGATCAGCTTTTGTATTTTTTTGGGAAAAAAAGCCACTGGAATTTTGATAGAGATTACAGTGAGTCTGTATATTACCACAGAAAGTACTGTCACCTTAACAATATTAAGCCTTCTAATCCATAAACACTGCATGTTTTTCAATTTACCAATGTATTCTTTAATTTCTTTCATTAATGTTTTTGTTTGCTTTCAGTGTACAAGCCTTTTCACACAGGAGTCTATGTATTTATGCTTTGGGGTGTTATTTTAAGTGGAATTTAAAAAATTTTTCCTTCTGGAGCTGTTCACTGATGGTATACAGAAAAACAACCATTTCCTGTGTTTGTCTTGTACCTATAGGCACACATTTTTCAGTTGAGTTTTGTGTGTGTGTGTATTCAGTGAGATTTTCTAGTTATAGGATCACTGTCATCTGCAAACAGAAACAGATTTACTACTTCTGAATTTGTATGTCTTCTTTTTCTTTGGGTAACTGCTCTGGCTATAATTTCTACTCCAATTTAAACAATGGTGAAAATGGATATCCTTCTTATGTTCCTGATCATAAGAGGAAAGATTTAGCCCTTCACCACTGAGTTGAATAGCAGCTTTGAGGTGTTCAAAAATGCTGACTGTTGAGGAAATGTTGAAGACATTCCCTGCTATTCCTAACCTTGAGTGTTTCTAACATAACGGTTGGGGTTTGCCAAAAAAAATTTTTAAAGCATCAAAAAGTGAGTGTGTTTAACCATACTCAGATCATAATAGAAGAAATGGGCAAATAATAATTCATGCTATAGCATGTTTAAGGAACTGGCAACAGAGGAATTTGGTCAAAGGAAGGCTTTGTTGTTGTTAGGTGCTATGGAGTCATGTCTGATTATGGCCTACCCTCCTAGGGTTTTCAATGGCTGATTGTTTCAGGATTGTCTTGGGAGTGGATTGCCACAGCCTTGTTCCATCAAAGGAAGGGAGAGGAAGTTAATCTTGTAAGAATTAGAACCAAAGGGTTCCATAATCATCTAGTATCTGCTCGATGTTCTGTCTGTCTAGGGGTTGGAAAGGTATACATGCTAGATACTCCAGGGATCTTCTGGATTCTTCACTTAAGATCACATCCAACTGTGGCCACAATGTAACACTTGTACTGAATTACTCTCTATACTAAGTACCCATCTGCATAGGTTCATTTGTGTGTGCATGGCAATTATTTAAATGGTGCATCCTCGGCGATAGTTACAGCCACCCAATACTTCTGCCCCAATTTCTCACTTTCAGTCATTATATCATCATTTATACATGGAATACACTAGGCATACAGACAGTCCATCACTACTGACTGTACGAAGTACATTTTGGCTTTAATGGAAAAGCTGATAAAGTAGGTATCGATAACGATGTGGTAAGGTGGGCCCAGGAATGTATTATATTGGGAATATAAGCAGGCAAGATGTTGGGGGAATGCTTTTTCTTTCACCACACTCAGACCTTTCTTTTCTGTCTTGTTAGACTTTAATCTATCCTTTTCTCTAAGCCTCTCATCTCCAAGACTAAGCATTTGCTTCACGGTTGCATACTCCCTTGCTTTAATTTCCCCATGTTGATGCATCTCTCCTGTTTCTTCCAAAATCTTGGCAAATGTTTTCTCAACCAACTAAAACAATTATGTGTTTTTCCCTCTTCTTTCTATTAATGTAGTATAATGAGTTAATTGATTTCCTTATGCGGAACCACTCTTCCATTCCTGGGATAATCTCCATTTGGTCCTGGTGTATATTACTTTAAGTGTGCTGCTGGATTCAGTTTCCTATGATTTTGCTGAAAATTATTGTATCTACATTCATAAGGAATACTGGCCTGTAGTCTTCTCATGGTGTGTTTGTTTGGCTTTCATATCAGGATAATACTGGTCTCAAGGAATGAGTTAATAACTATCATTTACTTCTCTCCTACATTCTGGAAGAGCCTGAGAAGGATAAGTGTAAATTTATCTTTAAATGTTTGGATTCCCTGGCACATGCAGCAGCCGGTCTCCTTTGGGTCTGAGCCCCAGCAATGCGAAAAACAAAAAGAAAGAAGGGGGGAAAAAAAGAAAAGGAGAGAATTCACTAGCCAAGCCACCTAATCAGGACATTACTTTGGAAAGTTGGGTGGGGGGTCTTTGTTTTGGTGAGTTTTTGTTTGTTGGTTTTAACTAATTCAAACTCTACTTGTTACAGGTCTGTTCACACTTTCTTCTTCAGTCAGTTTTGGTAATACGTATTTCTTTTTTTTTTTTTTTTTGGGGGGGGGG
>VMDO01010388.1:0-71886 GCA_007922755.1 Pedetes capensis
TCTTTGCTTTTCAATACTCTAAAGAGATCTTTTGCCACAGCTTTTCCTAGAGCAATGCGTCTTTGGATTTCTTGACTGCTGCTTCCACGGGTGTTGATTATAGAGCCAAGCAAAGCAAAATCTTGGACAACCTCAATCTTTTCTCCATTTATTGTGAAGTTGCATGCTGACCCAGTGGTAAGGATTTTTGTTTTGTTGATGTTTAGTCGTAACCCGACTTAGCAACTCCAAAAGTCCCTCCTGTCTGGGCAGCATCCACACTTCTCAGAAATGTCTGCAGTTCTTAATACAGTGTCCACCTGTCCTCAGCTTCCACACTTCTCCAGAGTACGCAGAGTCCAGACATCCACAGGAATCCACCGTGTCCACTGTGTGCTGTGTCCAGTCATCTGCATCTTACAGCAATGTTCAAAGCAACCCCCAGAGGTCCACAGCCCTCCATGAGTGTCTGCAATTCTCCACACACCCTTGGAGACGTCGGCAGCCTCATTGATGGACCTGTACCTTTCCTGACCCTCCAACCTCAGAGGCACAAAGGCCACTGCTCCTGGATCTTCACTGCTCGACCTGCCAAATCAGAAAGCATAACTTTCTCTCTTTACCCATCTGTCTCTCCTCTCTTTGTGCTGACCTAACTCCCCACCTGCTCCTCCTCTCCTTTCTCCCTACACTGGCCTAGGCCCCCAGGCTGCTCCCCACAAGCCTATCAGCTCTGGCTCTCACTCACTTCTTTTCAATGCTAAAATAGACCATCTTCTAAATCCCTTCCGGGTCTGTTTGTAAAATCATTTAGAAACGTGACCAAGGACAGAGGTTTCCTGCCCACTTCCTGGATCTCTCCCACAGAGCACAGTAACACCCTGGACCCGCACTCCACACTCCCCACTAACATTTGGAAGCTCCAAACATGAGTGAGTTTTGATGTTGGAGGGAGGCCATACTTCTTGGAAAGGATTTCACACCCTAGCTGTTCTTTAGTAGGGGGAGGGGACAGCAAACAGGTGTGGAGATAAAGGAGGTGACACTGGCTGCGTTCTTAGGCTTTAAGAACCATATGAACAACTGTTAATAATCACCGTGGGGTTTGAAACAAGGGAGACAAAATTTCTTTCCTATCTTTAAACCAGTTCATGCATCCATGACAAAGAAATATTAATAATGTGATCTCTTAAGAATTGGAAAGAACTAGAAGTTGGTTTTATTTAACGTTTAGAAATAACTAGGGAGTAGGGTTGTTTGGTGAATTTTCCACGTGTCTGGTGTCATCAAAATCTTTCGGGAACTGAAGGCTGATGTTAAACTGTACAAAAGACTTTTCAAGATCCTGAGAATGGGCAAAACCATGCTGGGTCACCTTAGTCCCAGCCCCTGTGAGGGTAGGTGAATGAGGATGAGGCTCAGAAGCTTGGATCTTGCACTGAGCATCATTGTCCCTCTGACTCTTAAGCTGTCATGACATGTAATGGAAGGATTCAAGGCCTGTGGGTGTCACTGGGAAGCAAAGAAAACAGAAACGAGTAGCATTTCTCCATGTAGCCTCAACAACATATGGAGTCCCTATCCTAAATTGCTGCCAATGATTTTCATGGAGCAGAAAAAGAAATGAGTGTGATCAAATGGAAGAGGATATTCAAATTGAGGAGAGGCATTATTAACATTTTTACTTTCTCATAGTAATATCTTTAAACCAGGAAAGTTGTAAACTTTCAGATTGCAAAGACTGTGAAAGGACTCAACAATAAAAGATAAGAATTCTGTGACCTATGGAAAGGTTTGAGCAGTTTTTTTCTCCCTCCCCTTTGTAACTTGAAAGTTGATGCAAAGTGGAAGTCCTTGCAGCCACAGTGTTGTGCTGTGGGGAAGAATGATGGATTTGTAAACCCCAGAGCAAGATTTTGCCTACCCGAGGCCACTGCAGGGCGAGGATCCCCAGGTGAAGCCACCTTTACCATGTCTAACCAGGAGGCAAAACCTCAGCCGCAAACTAGGGGTATAAGAAAGAAGGAGAATGAACACATTAAACTCAGTCATGGGACAGGAGAGCAGTGAGATTCACTTCAAAGTGAAAATAACAGCACATCTCAATGAACTCAAAGGATCATGTTGTCAAAGGCAGGGAGTTCCAATGAATGTACTCAGGTTTCTCTTTGAAGGTAGGAGAATGGCTGATAATCATGCTCAGAAAGAATTGGAAATGGAGAAATGGAGAAAGACCATGTGATTGAAGTTTATCAGGAACAAATAAGGGAGGTCATTCAATAGTTTAGATATTCTTTTTATTTATTTTCCCTCAATCCTTTATTATTTTTTAAAGTAGTTCTTTGGTGATGTGGTGTTCAAAATGGAATTGAATACTGGCACTCTGTCTCTTTAAAACACCCAGTAATTTCAATTCTAGTGCGCATTATTCGTTATTGTTTGGTTCCATTGTGCTGAGCTGTGGTGATCAAACCTCAACCTCCTTTGTGTTGCCCTCTCTTTTTAAAAAATTACATGCGTGCACAGAGAGGCCACTTTTTCCAGGTCTGTGCATTTCAGGTTTGTGGTGATCAATAAAATCTGCCAATGCAAAGAGGGTCCATATGACTTTGCAATTAACCCTGAAGTTCTAGCATGTGACTGCTTCACTCCTGGACTTTGACATTCAGCAGGAGATGGAAATTTTACAGAGAACTGAACTGGGGAAACATGACCTTTCTTTAACTTGAAGCTACTGTTAAAATCGAAGGGTCTGGAACAAAAGAAGAGAAATAGCAGGTTTGGAGATGACAGATATGATTAGAATATTGACTAACTCCAAAGATGGCTTCACTGAAGAGAAAGCATTTAAAAAAAAAAAAAATCTTGTCAGAAGATCCCAGAAAAGTTCTAATTTTCATTAACAGTTAAAGTTATTTATGCAGAAGTGCATGCAATAGAACACTGTTCGTTTTGATTTAATTTGTATTTTTTGGTCTGGGACATGAGTTTTAAATGGACAGTGTTTGTACTAGCTTCATTAAAATAAACAATATGTGTAAAAATCATTAAAAAGTAAATTGAAAGTCGAAAGTTTTCAGATCACTAAGGGTGTGTAGCCTGCAGCCAGAGCCCTGGGACATCTGATCCCGTCAGATCTTGGAAGCTAAGCAGGGTTGGGCCTAGTTAGTACTTGGATGGGAGACCACCTGAGAACACCAGGCGCTGTAGGCTTGGGAGAAGGACCCGGCCACCCACTCCCAAAAATCAATCTGCCATTGAAAACCCCATGAACAGAAGAGAAGCCCTGACAATAGCGTTTTACCTGCTGTACGTAGGATCGCTATGAGTTGGACACCGACTCAATGGCACCTAACAACAACAACAATAACAACAACAAGGGTGTGAAGGGACTCAATAATACAAGACAAGAATTCTATAAAGTATGGGAAGTTATGAGAGCATACTTCCTCTCCTTTTTAAATTAACATATTAATTTTATAAAGCAATGGATTTCAAGCATATATACAATGTACTTTGATCATATTCCCATCTCCATTACCCTTTCTTGTCCTCTTCCCCACTCCTGCTGATGCCCTTCTTCTTCCTAAATTCCCCCTCTACTTTCATGACTGTCTTGTGTGTGTGCATTCGAGGGTGTGTGTCAAGGAGCTCATCAAGCCGTGAGGATGGCTTCATGTGGGGACCTGCTGAAGGACTTGAGAATGGCGCCACCCCAGATGGAGAATTATGCTCACAGCCACTCCACAGTCTTCCTGGGACAGCTCAGAGGTTTACACTCACAGGTACCCCATGTCGAAGAATGATGCTTCTCCGGGTGCTCTTGTGAAACAGCTCCTTATTGCCTGCTTGTCTGATCTGAAGATAACTCAAGCTTGATGGTATGTATATGCTTATATGCATTTAGTTAGCCAATCAGGAGCTAGGGCATCTCTGATTGGACGATAGGACAGAACCTATCAGAAGCCATTTTGCCATAGAGAGTAACCAATCAGGGATGCTAGATGACTGGCCAATCAGGAGATATATTCAAATGAGGTGAAAGGGAGTAATCTATCAGGTGACTAGAGAGTGGAGGAAGGACATGCCCAGGCTGCTTTGACATTCAGCAGGAGATGGGTGTGCCACAAGCGAGCAGTTTGGGGCCATCTTTCTCTGACCTTGTGGGCTTAAGCCAGGTGTGCTAATGGCAAGCCATTAACAGAGTTTTGGGCAAGACTTAGGCCTCGAGGTGGGCTAGATAAGCTCCAGCCAAGCTGACTCAGAGTCATGCCCTTTCCCCACCTCTCTAGGCCATATCCCTACAGGTATGTGTGTGTATTAAATCTAGATGCTGTATATGACATCAAACGTGATATTTGTCTTTCTGAGTCTGGCTTACTTCCCTTAACATGATGATCTCCAGTTCCATCCATTTTCCTGCAGATGACATGATTTTGTTCTTTTTTGTGGCTGAATAATACTCCATTGTGTG
Source organism: Pedetes capensis (assembly GCA_007922755.1). NCBI lineage: Eukaryota > Metazoa > Chordata > Mammalia > Rodentia > Pedetidae > Pedetes > Pedetes capensis. The sequence goes on from VMDO01010388.1 coordinate 4,454, forward strand.
TGTGTGTGTGTGTGTGTGTGTGTGTGTGTGTGTGTGTGTATCTATATATACACCCCACATTTTCTTTATCCATTCATATCACCTTTCATCCATTGATGGGCACCTAGGCTGATTCTATAACTTGGCTATTGTAAATAATACCACAATAAACATGAGTAAGCAGGTGTATCTATTGTATGCTGACTTTGTTTCCTTTAAGTATATACCTAAGAGTGATATAGCTGGATGATATGGTAGTACTATTTTTAGTTTTTTGAGGAATATACACACTGATATAGTAGCAGAATTAATTTACATTCCCACCAACATCCTGCATATACCAACCTTTATTGATTTTGTTTTCTTGATGGTAATCCTTATGTCTGAAGAAAGATGGAACCTCAGTGTAGTACTGCTTTATATTTCCTTAAGGGCTAAAGATGTTGAACATTTTTGCATGCATTTATTGGCCATTTGTATTTCTTTTGAGAACAGTCTGTTCAGTTCATTTGATGGGCAAATTCTTAAAGATTAAAAAATGTGGCTTTCATATTGATGAAATTATGTATTACAAGATAGTAGACTTTGGGGACTTTGGCATGTGCACAATGTGGAGCAAAAAGTGCTATGTGTATAAATGAATAAGCATCCTATATGTACATATGAGTGGTTTTTGTTTGTTTGCTTTTTTTTCCCTACTCCCAGATGCCTCAGAAGAGTAAAAGCTTCAGAGTGATGCTGGAGTCCTGCTATTTCTCAGGTGGGCTATTGTACAGTTGTACTAGAAAACATCAGATCTGATATTCAGAGAGGTGAAGGAGAGCCTGTCCTTAGAAGCAGAGAGATATGGCCTTGACTCTGAACTTAGCTACTCATTACTTTTGTGGACTTAACCTCTCTGAATTTCAGTTTTCTCATTTGTACCATAAACATCAGACTCCTTTTCTTCAGAAACTCACAAGGTATTGTCAGGATTAAATAAGATAATATGTGCAGGACTTGACAAGTTGCAAACACTTAATGGTGCACCTTATGAATTCATTTGTACCTATAAGTTCTTCATGCCTTCCTTACAAATAAAATATTACACAATATGTGTGCATTTCTTGCATATGAGCATTTTCACTTGAAGTAATCGAAACACTTATAGGGAGTTCATGACCTTGATTTATTATTTATTATGTTTGAAGGGACATTCTGACAGGGATCATTTGTATAATTCTATTCCACTGCAGGCCCCACAAGCAGTTGCAAAACTTAAATGGGTGGCATTGGGATCTACAGTGAAGAACAAAGACCATTCTATTGAACTTATACAATTTCCTTATTTTTATGTGTGTTATTGGAAGGTTGAACACAGGGCCTTGTGCACACTTTGCAAATGCTCTACTGTTGAGCCGTGTCCCCAGCCCTTTTTGAGTTTTTGAGACTGTCCCATTAAGTTGTGCAGGCTGTGTCTGGCCTTGAACCTGTGATCTTCCTGTTTCCACTTCCCAAGTCACTGGGGTTACAAGCATGTACCACTGTACCTATCTTATAAAATTACTTTTATCAATAAATCTTAGCTGTGGAATTTTCCTTATAAAATTTCATTCCAGGCTTCTTTAAAATTCTTAGATAGCTTAGCTAGGGTTTAAGACCTGATACAAACAAGGAAACCATTTGTTTAAGAAGAGATAAACTACCTTAAATGCATACATTCACAAAACAGCTATTGCTTCTCCCTGCTTTAGAGGCTGTGCTAACTAGTCAAAGGCTACACAAAGGCCTTTTTCTGAAATCAACCTCCAGCAAGGATCAACACCAATTCTGAGAGATTCCATTTGTTCTGTTTACCGTCCTAGTGCAATTTCAGAACATTCTGTTCCCTTTCTTGTAACTGCACACCAGCAGCCCTGCCATGCAGCACTAGACAAGCTTCCCATCCATGCCAGGGTTTCCTTCTGGCTGACAATTTTCTCAAACAGCTCTGAGATCTCTAACTGGGACAGAACAAACAAAAGAAGTAGTCTAACGTGGGCTCAAAATCTCCTGTTGTCATTTGCTATGTGCTTACTTAATCTGACTCTTTGTTTTTGTTTTCTTCTATAAAATGGAACTGATAATATTTTAGTCTTTGTAGGATCATTGTAAAGATTGAATAAGATAAGGTATATAAAGCATTAAGTATAATGCCTGGCAATGTTAAATACTGCAATAAACGAAGTCATTATTGTAATAAGAGCAGTATGGGAATGGGCAGTGTGCTTTTCTTTGCTGTTATCTCCAGTACCAACCTGCTCTGTCTTTACTTAAAGTCTTCAAAGACACACACAAAAATGTTTCCCTGGAGAATATACTCCTAAATATGGAGTCTTGCCCTGCAACTGTACCACTGTGACATCTGATCCTGTCAGATCTCAGAAGCTAAGCAGGGTCGGGCCTGGTAAGCACTTGGATGGGAGACCACGTGGGAACACCAGGTGCTATAGGCTTGGGAGAAGGACTAGGCAGCCCACTCCCCAAAATCAATCTGCCATTGAGAACCCTATGAATAGCAGAGAAGCACTGACAATACTGTTACATCTGTTGTACATAGGGTTACTGTGAGGCAGACATTGGGGTGGAACAAGGGAGAAAAATAAATAAGAACAGGCCAGGGGTAAGGTATAGCTTTCCAGCAATGCCCCCATTTATCTACTTCCTCCAGCTAGCCCCCTCCTCCTACAGCTTACAGCAGCTCCCAAGATAGTGCCACCCACTGGGGACCAAGGCTTCAACAAATGAGCCCGTGGGGGGCATTTCATGTTCAAACCACAACACACTTATAAGGATCCAAGACACTTATTGTATCTTTGCAGCTTATCCTATGCATGGGTGAAGGGGAGCAGGTGTGGCCACAGATTGTCTGTTGTTGAGATACACAGGTGGATATGATGAACACTGACTTTTCAATAAGTATATTGATCCAAACTTCTTGCGCAGGGGGGTTACCCTGTTGTGTTAGTTCACTTGTGCTTCACTGTGGCAAAAATACCTGATGGAGACAATTTAGGGGAGGAAGGATTGACTTATGGCTCAAGGTTCAGAGGGTTTCAGGATACAATGGCTGGGAGACATGGCAGCAGGGTCTATGGTACAGGACTTCTTCACATTATGGCATCAGGAAGCAGAGAGAGACCAACTGGAACCAGGTGCCTAGGTGAAACCTCCAAAGGCCCACCCCGCTGAGCTACTTTGACCAGCTCCACCTCACCCCTCAGTGTTCCACAGCCTCTACAAATAGCAGCATCAGCGGGGGAACAAGCATTCAACCACATGATCTTTGGGGGACATTATAGATTCAAGCCATAACATCTGTTGAGGTGATTGTGCCATGTGGCCCTCAGCACTATAAGAAGGCTTGCTTGGGTGAGTCTTACCAAGGAGGGTTGCACGGATTGGTGTTTGTGCTAAGGATTTACTCTAAGAAACTGGAGGTACCTATCATGTGGCATGGAGAAAAGAGTTATATAGGCCTGGGCTCAAGTTCTCAGCTCAGACACTCATCATTCACTTTAAATGAGCTTCTTAACCTTGCTGAAATACTTCATTTAAAAATGAAAACAATAATAGCTGTCTTACAGAGCTGTTGTTACTATTATAAGTGAAAAAATTATATTCTACTTTGTACAGTGTCCAGTACAATAGGATAACAATCAATGATGTTTTAGATTGCCATTATTTAAAACCAACCTAGATTTACACAGAAGAGTGATGGGACCATGGAGCAGGTCAATTCATTATGTAAATGAACATGTCTCTAAACAGACTTGCTTTTCTTTTGCATTGAATACAGCCTTTATATCATTAGTAGCTATTCACAGAAGAAAACAGACATCTAGAATTTATTACTTAGTGAAATCATGGCTAAGGCCTAGTCACATAGCAAATCTTCTTGATGCCTAAAGCTGGCTTCCCAAAGTTTCCCCAGGGGCACAGCACATGTTAATGTATCCATCTATCACTGAGAACAGAGGAACACACTTCTCTCTCACAAAGTCCTCCCACATTTGGTGGGCCTCCTTGGGTGAATGAGCACTGGAAACAGGAAGGGCTATTGCATTACTATGTTATGATAGTGAGCTTGGCAGGCCTAGCCTTATCCATCTTTGCTATACTCCTCTGGGAGAGACTACCCTCCAGCTCTACAATACTGGTCCAGACTAAATATAATACTGGCCAAGACAGCAAAGCAGGGTCTTGTGGATCTAATGGGACTGGGTTTGACTTGATATTTGGTGGCACCTTCCTGAGGTTTAGGGAAAGGTAGCATCCATAGTGTAAATGACATATATGGCCAGAGGGTGGGTTGTTCACCCTTTCTGTGGTGCTGGGAAGTGGCTGCTCAACTAGTGACGATATTGCCCAGACAGATTTGCATCTAATTTGGGTCATGTGACTTAGATCTGGTAACTGGCAGGTGGGCAGAAGTGAGTTTTAATGCCTCTAGGCCTGCCATAAAAAAGTCTGCCATAATCCTTTACTTTCACTATCCTGTGTGTTGACTGGATGCGATGTTAATGGCTTGGCAGCTTTGAGAGCCATGTCTTTAAGATACAATTAACTCTCTTAGCCAGAGTGTGCATAGGATTGTATAGCATAGCGCCTCCCTTTCTGCACCTTGTGCCAATTGGACACTACCTGAGTGGAAAATACATTTTGCTATTAAGGCCATTCACCTCAGGCTATTGAGTTTGAGGGCTTATACATGGCAGTAGCAAATACTACTATTGAGGCTTGGGGCTTTATGTTATTGACTTTTGGGGGATTATGTTTTTCCTATTGAGGTTTGGAGGTTTCTGTGTGATAGCAACAAATACTATCTTAATAAAAGATGATTTGTAATTGACTTTTCCTAGCATGTCAGCCTGGATATGCTGGATATTTGGCTGTGTGGTGACTAGATGCCTGCAGCCGTAGCCCTGTGGCATCCAATACCATCAGATCTTAGAAGCTAAGCAGGGTTAGGTCTGGTTATTCCTTGGATGGAAGACTGCCTGAGAACACCAGGTGCTACAGACTTGGGAGACAGACCCAGCAAGCAATTCCCCAAAATCATTCAGCTATTGAAAACCCTATGAATAGCAGAGAAGCAATGACAATAGTGTTTTGCATGTAGTATGAGAGTCGCTATGATTTGGACACCGACTTGATGGCACCTAACAACAACAAGTGACCAGATAACTCAGGGTATCTTGTAGGTGATTACACTAAGGAAAACCAAGAAATCTTAAGCTAGAAATCTTAAACCAATATTCAGTACATATTTATACATTTCAGAACAAGGAAGTCTGATATTTAAAATTTAAGTGTGGATCCTTGAATGCTGAGTAGATCTTTAATGCAAAATAAACTCTAGCCCCCAAAAGGAAGTATCCAGTTATTACAGATTTTTAAAGCTTATTTCTTGGAATTTCTTTATCCAAATGAATGTCTTTGGAGTTAACTGTTCAGTAATTATTTCTTGATGAATTAATTTAATTGGAAAAAAACACCAAGAACTTCATATCGCAAGTTTGTGCAAAATTGCTAAGCTATCTTAAGCAAGGGAAACAAGATCCAAACAATAATCATATGGATTCCTAAATGTCTTAGACAATATCTGTAGACTACTTAACTAGCCAGATAATATGACAAGATTGACTGTTTTGGTTTTCATTTCAACCTTTCCCCATATAAGGGGCCCTGGAGCAGGAGTGCTCACTTTCACTTCAGTGACTTTGGTGGAGATTATTCTTGTTTCCTTTATCAATCTGTACTGGAGACTTCTTGGGAAGTTTGCCAAGTTCCTCACATTTTAGCAACATAAGGCAGAACTCACCGGAAACCTGCACTTCCCTTCTCTTCCCAGCAACAATTACTTTACTCAGTCACCAGGAAGTCCTGTCCACTGTCAGCTGTGCAGGGCGTGTGTGTGTGTGTGTGTGTGTGTGTGTGTGTGTGTGTCTGCCACACTATAACATAAAAAAGACACATACATGGAAGCCATAGAGAAGGTTTTGCAAGACTGCCCGGAAATCCCTAATTCCCTTGGTGAGCTTTCCTCCTGAAGGGGCCACTCCTACCAGTGCTGGCTGGTGTTCTTTCTTACCTGTGGGCAGTTCAAACTGAGAGACACAGCAAGGGTGCGTGTGCCTCTTCCCAGTGTTCTCAGAGCCCCAAATTCTGTTTGCTTTTCTCTTTAAGAAAAATGATTTACTCTCAGAGAATCTTTTTTCTTGTTTAGGGTAAAATAACAGTCTCAGAATTAATCATTACCATATTTTCTTACTCATCACTGTATCTGCATCTTTGGAGAAGACATTTATGGTCCTCTAGTTGTCCTAGGTGTCAGTATATCTTTTAATGTACTGGATGTAGTCCCGGCTTTCATTTAGGAAAAGTTCCCAAACAATAAATTCAGTGACAATATGTATGTTGCCCTTACATAGAAATTATAGAAGTCCATTGTTTTGGGCTAAGCTCCTCCTCTAGATCTCAACAGACAAGGCTAAAAATCAACATGGAGTTACTCACACCAAACTGCCATATCACCAAACAGAAACTAATCTGCTTATTTGACCTTCCAAGCAATGAAGATTAAAGAGATAATAGCCAAATGTCCCCAACAGGCCAGTTTCTATTGGCATGATAATAAAGTTCACTTTGCCTCGGTCCTTGCACAAAACTAGATAACCTAAAGTAACCTGCTGGTAATCAATCAAGAGTTTTGTATTATTCTGTCTCCCTGTCCCCACATTACAAGGAAAGTAATTTTGAAATGACTAATCCTATCCCATAAACATAGACAATTATTATGTGTTAAATTTTTTAAAGTTATAAAAAAAAAATGACAAGTCCACTTCTTTTTGTTTGTTTCTGCTTTCTCGGTCCTTTTTCTCTCTATACAACCAACCTCTTCTGCTCTGCTCAGTGGAACAATTAATTTTGTAGAATAAAATGTTGCCTGATTCTAGAACACAGTATGAAGCCATTGAACAGCATTGAATTAAATTGCTGTCATTCTGTCCTTTGACCCTGCTCATACTTGGTGCCCCAGTTACTATTGCTGCCTAAGAAGTTACTCTGACATTTAGTAGCTTAAGAAAACTCTTTCATTTATATTCACGGAATTTCAAGATTTGGAATTTAAACAGCAGAAATAGCTTGGTTTTGTTCCATTAGCTCTGGAGCTTTGACAGCTGGAAGTGACACAGCAGTCATCACATATCTGGTGCGTGATTGGAACATTGGACAATAGGCTGCTGACTGGAGCACCTACCTAGGGCCTCTCTATGTGGTGTAGCTTCCTTGTAGCATGGTAGCCTCAGGCATCTGAACTCCTAACCTGGAAGTTCAGGGCTCCAAGTGCAAGTGGTCCAGCAAGCAAGACAGAAGCTCAGTTTACTTTTATGGCCTAGATGGCATGCAGCCTCATTTATGCTGCACTGTATTGTAAATAAGTCACAAACTGGCCTTGATTCAAGTTGGGGAAGTGGCAAATTTCACAGGCAGGCATGGATGGGAGACATTGCTGTGATCTTTATATCTTTGGAAAATGCAACCGGGTATGCTTGAATCTGCTTTCAGGGATTATAAGGGGATTACTATGGCCAAATGTGAAGCTACAGGTGATTGGTGCTCTGTAATTTGTCAACCAAATGTTCTGGGAGACCATAGTGGGGGAAAATTTTTCTCATTGGGGTAAATCTGGTTGCATTTTCATTATCCCTATAAAGATGAAGCAGACAAGAGGGACTGCCAGGCAGGGGAGACTACCTTTTGCAATAAGGAGGTAGGGAAGCATGAGGGGATGTGACTACATCATTGTAACTGTGATCAGGTTTAGGGGTACTGTATCCCAACATTACCACCTGTCCTGAGAAGTTCCCCTTCTCAAGACCTCTATTCAGGGGAGACACTGGGTTCTTAGCCCCTTTGCAAAAAAGAATTTTAGGGTGAGTCAGTAAGAGAATGAGGCAGTTTGAAGTTTATTACATAAAGGAAAGGGATAGTACATGCTTCAGAGTAAGTGCTGGAGTCTAGAGAGAGAGGCACCCTTGGGTGTCTTCACAAGGGTACAGGTATGATTTGGGACTTTTGAAGTTGCATTGCTCAGTGGGGTCCCAGTAAGTGTCTGGTATAGTTATAGATTGGAAAAGGAGCATTGTTAAAATGTCTAGATTGGGGTGGTTAAGGAAATTCCTACTATATCTAGTCACAAGGAAATTACCTAGGTTTGTTAACTTTAATTATTGTCCATAATCTGGTTTGGTGAGATTTTTAGGGAAGCACTAGTTTTATGCAGGCAGTTTTGACAGCAGCTTTTCTGTTTGGTTGTGCTGGAATTCTCAGCTAATAAGACTTAGACTAGATTCTGGGATGAGAGAAGCACTCTCCTTCCCATGTCCCCCAAATTTTCCATCTTTCTATCCTGCTTAAATTTCCTCCTCTAAGACTTTGATCCCTTAATCTTAAGGTTTGATGAAAGCTGAAGTCTGTTTTCTGAAGCTTCTTAAGGCTGAATTGGGGTGTGGACCCTACCTATTGAGGGATCTAAAGTCTCGACCTGCCTGACCTAAGGGGGATGTGAGAGAGTCTGAGCTTTCAGGTTGGAGGATCATCATTTGGAAGGAATCTGGAAGATGCCATTAGTCTAGACATCAAGCTGCATGAACAATAAAGCATACAGTAGATTGTTATGTCTACTCCTAGGCTCAAGGCCAAGAACAGAACTCTTTTTTCCCACCACGAAGGGCCAAAGAACTAAGATGTTGGTAAATTGTTAAAATTTAAAGCAGAATCTGACCTAGATTTAATCTGGTTTGCAAATCCTGAAGAACTGAAGAAATATTTCCTGAGTTATCAGGTATGTATACCCAGAATTTTATTTTAATAATGGCACAGGTCTCCCCTTGTGCTGCTATCAAAATATCAAGGGCTATCTGATTTTGTAGATCAGGTTGTTTTTTGTTTTTTTTTTTTAATCATTTGGACTTTTTTGTGGTAAGGAGAGAAATTCCCTAAACAGTATTGTTTTAGTCCTTTTGGGTGAATTTAGTGAGAGAATTAACATGCCAGATAACATCTCTTCTATCTCTATAAAAATAGAAGCCAAGTGATCATACCAGTGAAAAAAAAGATCTTGTCCATCTGTGTTGTGAAATGGGAAGGTTCACAGGCTGACCCACAGTTTTCATCCAGCATCCCTCTACCTAAGGATATCACTAATGCGTATCTTTCAATCCATCCTGGAGGTAACCAAGGCCAGAAGTTCCTTCCACAGATCCATCTAGTGCCATTAGGAACAAGCCATTCAATGCCAGGCCTCCAAGTCTAATCAGTAGCAAACCAATCATTTTTCCTTAACATCATGGTTGAATTATAATTAGTGTCAGGAATCCATCCTGTCAAGTACAATTTTTATATTGGCCAAGTGAATTTTTTTTGTTTGTTTCCAACAAAAGGGAGTCAGTTGACTAAGCTATTCTATGGTAGAGGTGATCCATATGTATTTATTCCAAACCTGAAAAAAACCATTTTTTATATCTATGAATGCCTGCAGCTATAGCCCTGTGGCATTCGATCCTGTCAGATCTTGGAAGCTAAGCAGGGTCAGGCCTGGTTAGTACCTGGATGGGAGACGGCCTGGGAACACCAGGTGCTGTAGGCTTGGGAGAAGGACCTGGCAACCCCCTCCCAAAAATCAATCTGCCATTGAAAACCCTATGAACAGCAGAGAAGCACTGACAATAGTGTTTCCCCTGTTGGACAGAGGGTCGCTATGAGTGGGATACCAACTCGACGGTACCTAACAACAACAACAACAACAACAACATATCTATGATTACCTGGTAAAATCCTAGGTGGTTGTGGAGTAGAGTCACTCAGTTGGGGCTTAGCCACAAACCTGGGAAGTTAGTCCTTGTTTGAGAAAAATTGTTTTTACGGCCAGCTTGGTGAATAGCAACATTTATAGGCCCTTGGGAAATATTGAAATTTGTAGCTACTTGAAGGATGGAGGAGTTTTGTCATTTTTACTTAATGAGTTGTTGGAGTCATTTTAGTCATTACTCTGTATGAGAGATACCCACCAGAGAAAATTAGAAGTGCTAGAAATAGGCAACAATCCCCAAATCCACGAGTTATCTTTGTTAATATCTCTGTGCCCAGTCCAAATAATATGCTGTGCTCAGTCCAAAAATGAGTTTGATTCAGAGTGTACTGGGTATACTAGAACTAAACAAATCAAGATTTTATGTAAGGTTGTAATAATTAATGAGGCTTATCTTTGCCAACTGTAAAGGTCTTTACAGGGAAAATATTAAATGACACAGGAAGCATCAAAAGAAGATGGAAGGAATACACAGAGTCATTAAACCAAAAAGAATTGGTGGGTGATCAACCATTTCAAGAGGTTACATATGATCAGGAGCCACTGATACTGAAGGAAGAAGTGGAAGCTGCCTTGAAGGAATTTGACAAAACACAAGGCTCCAGGAATGGATGGAATACCAATTAATATGTTTCAATAAACAAATGAAGCACTGGAGGTGCTTACTTGTTTATGCTAAGAAATTTGGAAAATAGCTACTTGGCCAACTGACTGGAAGAGGTCCATATTTGTGCCTATTTTCAAGAAAGAGGATCTTAGTCAAATGGAGAAATTATCAAATTATATCATTAATATCACACCCAAGTAAATTTTTGTTAAAGATCGTTCAAAAATGACTGCAGCAATCTATTGATAGGGAACTTCTAGACAATCAAGCTGGATTCAGAAGAGGGTATGGAACCAGGAGGACAACATTGCCGATATCAGATAGATATTGGCTAAAAGCAAAAAACACCAGAATGATGTCTATCTATGTTTTATTGACTATGCAAAAGCATTTGACTGTGTGGATCTCAATAAATTATGGATAACATTGCAAATAATGGGAATACCAGAACATTTAATTGTAATCATAAGGAATCTGTACATGGACCAGGAAGCAGACATTTAAACAGAACAAGGAAACACTGCTTTATTTAAAGTCAGGAAATATGTTCGTCAGGGCTGCATCCTTTCACCATACTTCTTCAATCTCTACACTGAGCAAATAATCTGGGAAGCTGGACTTTGTTAAGAAGAATATGGCATCAGGGTTGATTATTAACAATCTGTATCATGCAAATAACACAACTCTGTTTGTTGACAGTGAAGAGGATTTGAAACATTGCCAGATAAAAATCAAAGAACATAGTCATCAGTATGAATTGTACCTCAACATCAAGAAAACAAAAATTCTTACAACTGGGTCAGTAAACAACTTCATGATAAATAAAGAAAAGATTGAAGTTGTCCAAGATTTTACTTTACTTAGCTCTACAATCAACACCCACAGAAGTAACAGTCAAGAAATCAAAAGACACATTGTCATGGGAAAGGCCTCTTTAAAATGTTGAAAAGTAAAAACGTCACATTGAAGACAAAGGTGTGCCTGACCCATGCCATGGTATTTTCAGTTGCATCATATGCTTGTGAAAGCAGGATGTTGAATAAGGGAGACAGAAGAAGGATTAATGCTTTTTGAATTATGGTGCTGGAGATGAATATTGAATATACCGTGGACTGCTAAAAGAACCAAAAGATCCATCCCAGAAGAAGTGCAACCAAAGTGCTCCTTGGAAGCAAGGATGATTAGGCTATGTCTTATGTATTTTGGACATGTTGTCAGGAGGGACCAATCCCTGGAGAAGGACGTGGTGTTTAGAGGAGTGGTGGGTCAATGAAAAAATGGAGGCATCTCAACTAGATGAATTAACACACTGTCTGCAACATTGGGCTTAAATATAAATAAGATCATGTGCATGGCACAGTGTCAGCTAGCATTTTCTTCTGTTGTACATAGGGTCGCTATGAGTCCAAGTTGATTTCCTGACTCCTAACAACAGCAATAATACCTTTATATATAAGAAACTAGGCTCTTTTCTCTTGTTTGAAGAGAATCTTTAAGTCTTTTAATAGTTTGTAGGTGTCAGCTTTATATCCAGGATGTTCTTCAGGCTGTGGAGGCTTAGCAAAATAGGTGTTGTGCTAGAGAATAAAGCTTTGACAACATTTTTGTTCTTTGGGGCTGTGTAGGATAGACCTCTATTCATCCTGAAATGGTGTTAGCAAACATTAGGAGATATTTACATATTTGACAGGAAATACCTGAATAAAATCTAATTACCAATCTTTGCCCTAGAATTTACCTCTCTTTTGTATAGAGTTAAGTAAAGGTAGTGGCTTGATTTTACCTTACGGAAGTCTGGATTTTTATGGCTGTAGTTAAGATGCCAGAGGTGTAGCTAGAGACTGTTGGAATTTATTGGCCTTTTGAACATTCTGTCTACTATTGTCTTATATGTAGATTAATAATTAGCATAGCATTTAAAGTTTATTTTAAATCTCAATTTAACCTCTTTTGTTTTCTACTGTTACTAATTACTCCATATTTGGTTATAATTTCCTGGCGGGTGCTTAAGATCATGTAGGATGCTTAAAAAATAAACTTTTAATTTTTACTTTTAACATCAGTCAGATTTCCTTAGGGTTATTTTGGGAGGATCTGTAAGAAGCCTATTGGCTCCCTCAGTCTTTCCTCTACCAGTTGTGCCATCTGCTTACATGAGTTAGAACCTGGCTGACCATGTGGCTTCTGTTGGCAGCATTGAGGTTTCATTGCCCTACGTAGTAACTCTCCTCTTTGCAGTATGTGCACTGGTCAGAGCCTCTGCAACTTCTGCAGACTCTCTGATCAAAAGGATGGGTGACTCACCAGAGTGGTAGGGCCCTTTTGAGGGGTCTCATTGTCTTCTGGATTCTGTTTGATCTGGGGCAGGGGCCAAAATATTGGCTGTCCTCTTAGCCCCATTACCCTGATTGGTTTAGACTTGCAACTTTTGGTTGTTGAACATCCAGAAGGTCTGTATGACTAGTCTTAAAGAAAGAGTAATGGATTTTAATTTTTTAAGACTTTGGGATATCATTTAGTTATAGCTTAGACATAAAACACCTTTAGCTCTTAGAGGTACATTTTAGCCATGTGGATATGGTGTTAAGCATTTTTGTAATAACCTAAGATAATAGTTGTTCAGTTAACCATAGTCATAAAGTGATCTTTAAAAGATTTTAAAACAAACACAAATCTTGATTTGATTAAGACTCAGTTTCTTGAATAGTTAGAAACTTAAAAAATCATTAGAAAGTGTAATTATCTTGACAAAACATAAAATCTTTTTCAATTAAGTCCAGGCTTTAAAAATTGTTATTGAAAGTAGATAGTTTAAGAAAGCCTTATACTTTAAATGTAGAACCCTTAATGATAGACAACTTAATTTTACATATATTTGTTGTTTTATAAACCTTTTTTGTATTATATTTTAATCTTTTACATTTTACTTTTAGAGTGATATCATTTTTCCTGCCTAGTATGTTGTTGTTGTTATTGTTAGGTGCCGTCGAGTCGGTATCCGACTCATAGCGACCCTCTGTCCAACAGGGGAAACACTATTGTCAGTGCTTCTCTGCTGTTCATAGGGTTTTCAATGGCAGATTGATTTTTGGGAGGGGGTTGCCAGGTCCTTCTCCCAAGCCTACAGCACCTGGTGTTCCCAGGCGGTCTCCCATCCAGGTACTAACCAGGCCCAACCCTGCTTAGCTTCTGAGATCTGACGGGATCGGATGCCACAGGGCTACAGCTGCAGGCTGCCTAGTATAATGACATGTATATTTGAACACAGTGGATTTTAGACTATTAGCTGTCTTTCTTGCAGAACTGATCTAACTTAGTATTGTATTATAGTCTAGAGTCCCATTTTGAAGCCAAACATTTTCTTTTTCTTTTTCTTTTCTTTCTTTCTTTCTTTTTTAAATACCTGTATGAAGACTAGATACACCCCAGTTACTTGAAATATAATTTTTAGGAATAGACACCTGATTACCCACTGTAACTGTGTTTGTTCACTTGCATATCTAAAAGAAAGAAGGAAGAAAGAGAAAGAGTAAATACATATAACAAAAGACATTGCCTAGGGTCAGATAACATCAATCTGCTGAAATCCTGGGGTTGGACATTAGTCTAACCAATACTCAAATAACAGGTTAATGTGCATCCTCAAAACTGAATTGACTTTTCCCTTTGAATGTCTCCAGAGAATCCTGGTCTCACACCTTATTGTGCACTGATGAAATGACAAAGGCAAATTGAGATATATAGTTTTTGAGTTTGGGACATTTTATGGGATGGGAACTCATAGAGTCTGAAATCATTTATTTTGACTGTATTTTTATTGTTTAAGATTGTGTCCTTGAGGAAAAGCAATCTCCCCAGACTTACCTATGTTTTCAAAGGGAGCAGCTCCTCTTAGATCTATATGTACTCTGAAAAATGGCCAGTTTTCCTGGTTCATTTATACCCCAAGAACCTGTGGGATATGGGTCAGGAGAAGGAGAAGGTTCCCCTAAGAACCTGCCAGGGGAGGGAGATTGTCTCCAAGCAGATGGAAGGAGTTGCTTATCATAGAAATCTGCATAGGTCCTAGTTTCTCTCAGGTAAAAGGTTTAAGGGTTCTGGTTCTAGTAGAAGAGGGAGTGTTTTAACAATTAAATCCATAGCTCTAATAACTTTTTCTGGATGAGAGACAAGTAATTTTATTGTCTGTATTTCTATTAATACATTAAAATCTGGTCTTAGAAAACCTTTTAAATGACCTTTATCCCCTTAATTATAGTCAACTAATATACATATATATATAATTTAAAATATGTTTTATCTTTCACAAACCTTCTTGCAACATACTCTTAGCCTCAGAGTGAGTGCGGACATCTAGAGAGAGATCTGCTTCTACGTATCTTCACAAGGGTATAAGTATGATTTTGGACTTTTGAAGTCATATTGCTCAGTGGGCTCTCAGCAGGTGTCTGGGATAGATTTACAGAGGAGAACTGATGCTTTTGAATTATGGTGCTGGAGACCACTATTAAACATACCATGGGTTGCCAAAAGAACCAACAAATCTGTCCTAGAAGTTCAACCAGAGTGGTCCTTGGAAGCAAGGATGGCCAGACTGCATCTTACATAGTTCGGCCATGTAGTCAGGAGAGACCAGTCCCTGGAGAAAGACATAATGTTTGGGAGAGTGGCAGGAAAACCCTCCACTAGATGGATTGACACAGTGTCTGCCACAATGGGTTTAAACATAAATAAGATCTTGTGCCTGGCACAGAATTGGGAAGTGTTTCAATCTGTACAGAGTGTCACTATGAGTGGGTCTCAACTAGACGGCACCTAACAATTGTTAAAATGCTTAGATTGGGGTGGTTGAGGAAATTCCTACTATATATAGTCACAAGGAAATTACCTAGGTCTGTTAACTTCAATTATAGTCCATAATCTGGTTTGGTGAAATTTTTAGGGACGCATTGGTTTTATGAAGCTTTCACAGCAGCTTTTCTTTTTGCTTGTGCTGAAATTCTCAGCTGATAAGACTCAGACCAGATTCTGCAATGAGAGAAGCACCTTCCTTCCCACATACCCCAAATTTTCCCTGTTTTTGTGTCCTGCCTCATTCCCACAGTATTGAGAAATGGGCGTAGAAGTAGATAAACTTGAAATCTGGATGGATCCAGAATTTGTTTGAGCATTTTATTGACACAGCATAGGATTAAAAAGGCTGCTTATAACAGTGTCCTCTCTGACCCACAACCCCCCAATTTCATCCATGGTTTTTTCAGTTTTATTTGTGTCACTTTAAATAAAGTAAACACTCATTGGCTCTTCTAGTATATACAGGCATAAAATCCTTTAATCTCTTTTGAATTCTCATTATTATATTATTACATCTTCACACACTTTGTTTTGACCCCTCCCTATCACTGATTTTCCCATGACTTTACTCAAAATTTAGAGAAAAATATGCCCTCTTTGTCTCCATTTCTCCCTGGTTGTCCTCTCCATTCATTCTCCCTATCTCTTTGATCTGTAAAACTGTACATGATCCAGTATTGTGTTTTTTCTTTAGTTCTTAAAAAGCCTACACCCAGAATGCTGACCAGTTGTTCTGGAGATTTTACAAGGCAAATTTATTGGGAATTGAGACAATATTGAATCACTTTTGTATCCCAATGACTAATAAGAAAGGAAAATACCATGGCTGGCACAACACAATTCAAACCTAGAAATAGACTTTTGTGTGATTCATAAGTCAGGAAGGGAAGTTAATTGAGATTACCTCCTGAGTATTTGCTGTGGGTAATGGAAATACAGAGAAGCAATCCCTTCCTGTCCATCAACTGAGCTTCTAATCTATTGTGCGTACCAAAGCATAACGCACGAAACAGTAAATAGCAGGAGAGTGGTAGGGAGACTAATGCCCCCAGCAAATGTCAACATCCTAATCCCTAGAACTGTGAATTACATTACCTTACATGGCTGGGATTTAGCCCAGTTGGTAGAGTGCTGCTCTGCGTGCCCTGAGGCCCTGGGTTTGATTCCCAGCACCACAACAGTGGGCAAAAGATCTAGCAGCTGACTCCCAAAACAAGCCTCCATTGACAACACTATGAATAGCAGAGAAGCACTGACATAGTCCTGGACATTGCCCAGTGTCAGAGTATTTCTGTTGCACAAATGGTTGCTATTAGTCAGACCTGACTCAACAGCACCTAACAACAACAACAACAACAACAACAACAACAACAACAACAACAACAATTACAATAGCAACATGGCAAAACATATTTTGGAGATATGATTAAGTTAAAAACCTGAGATGAGATGATTCTAGATTATCCAGGTGGTCCCAGTGTAACCGAGAGTCCTGATAAGTGAAAATAATAGTCAAGAACCTCAGAGTTGTGCAATGGGGCAAAGACTTGTTTGGCCACTGTAGAATTTGGGAGATGAAAGGTCACCAATGTATGAAAGCATTCTCTAGAAGATGGGAGAGGCAGGAAGGAACACGGTCCCACTCCACCTTAATTTTAGTCCAATAAAACCTAGCCTGGATTTCTGACCTTTAGAATACTAAATAACAAATTTTCTTGTCATTTTATTAAGCTTATTATTTAATTATGCTTGTAGAAATTTGTTATAGCAGGTTAATAAGACAGAAATTGCCAAATACTGGAGTTTGTACTGTCGTGCTCTATATTCATCTATCCCATCCTCAATCTTACTTCTGCAAAAGCAAATATGAAAAATAATTGGGCTTATGGGAAAATTATAGTTGTGGCAGACACTTCAAGAAAAAGAATTTATAACCAGAGCACTAACAAAAGCAATAACAATGTGGGCAAAATATTAGTTCAATTAATTCTCCATTGGTTTTTTATCTACATCCAGTCAGTCTATTCTTTGCAGCTCTATTCCTTGGGCTTGCACTTTCTCCTTGGGACTGGAGCTGCCTTCCTCCTCCTCCCCCTCCTCCTCTTCCTCCTTCTGAAACAGGGCCTCCTTATGCAGCTCAGACTGGCCTGAAACTCCATGTGTAGCTCACACTAGCCTTGAGCATATGATCCTCCTGGCTCCACCTCTCGAGTGCTGGCATTACAGGCGTTGTGCACCATCGTGTCCCACAGGAATGTTCTTAAGAGCAATTTTTTCTGATAGTACCCTGCTTCATTAAAATAAAAAAAAAATACAGTTCTAAGGTAGCCTGCTTGGCTAATCATTTCTTTTTATACACTGAGAGAAGCATCTCTGCCAATTCTTCATCTTCATTTACAACATGTACAGACATAGTGGAAAGTCCACCTAATTGAGCTTCTACTTCCACTAGTGGAAGACAATTCTACAGGATAATCAGATTTTTTTCTTCACATTTTCCTAATGCCAAAGCTTTCTGTTTAGTTCTGAGCAGCCTCATGTTCAGTGCTTTAAAACATTAATCTGCATAGACAAATTGAGTAAGAACAGAATTGGCAGAAACAATGAGGACTGTGAGTTGAAACAAGGGTGGGTGTGGTAGGGAAGGCCTCCTGCTGGCTGTGTTCTTGAACTGAGCCTTGAGAATGAATAAGACTGTGGAGGATTATCTTTCAGTTGGAGGGAAGAAAACATGGTAGCCCCATCTAATATGGTGGCTGTGAGATTAAGTGGCCTGGAGGCCTATGTTTGGTCCAGGTCACAATGGCTGATGGAGACATGATGGCCAGAGGCAGCAATCCTCACATCCCTGTGGCCACTGTTCTCATGTTACTAGACCGTGGGCATTTGGAAGCTTCTCTCAAAACAGCAGTGCCATCCCTAGGCTTATACCTAGGCATATGGAAGCCTTCTTCCTCTGCCTTCCAGTTGCCTCATCCCTGTAATTTTCTCTTCAAAACAGCCTCCTGTGCTTTTGTGGCATTGGTACTATTAGAGGAAATAAAAATACAAAAGAGCTGATTCTAGAGTTGTATCCTTCAGATTATTAATTGATCAACTAATTAATTTTTTGAGACAGAGTTTCATTAGGTAGCCTAGGATGGCCTCAAATTCTTGGTCCTCCTGCCTCGGCCTTCCAAGTGCTAGAATTATAGGCTTGTACCATTACACTCAGCCCTTGAAATGATTTTCATGTTTCTGCCTATCATAGGTCATAGAGAGAGAAAAGGCCTCATTGACGTTGTTGTTGTTGTTGTTTGGTGCTGTCGAGTTGTGTCCAACTCATAGTGACCTTCATAGGGTTTTCAATGGCTGATTGTTTCAGGATTACCTCGGGAGTGGATTGCCACATCCTCCCATTTTTGTGGTGCTGGGAATCAAACTCAGGAACTCAGAGACTGCAGAGCAGCACTCTACCAACTGAGCTAAATCCCAGCCCCTCATTGACATAGCACCTATAAGAGGGTTTTCAAATCCATACCCTGGCCCCACATACATTGGGGCTTCCTGTATATTAATGTGCAATAAATTGTTACCCATTTTTCAACCAAGAGTCCCTCAAACCATTTGTGCTCCTACTCCACAGCCAAGTGATCTCCTGTTATTTCTTTTCTCTCCCTTCTCCCCATCCTTCATTTCCTTCTTCCCCCCCAATCCTCTTCTTCCTTCCTTACACCATTTCTAACTCTTTCTCTTTTTTCCCTTCCATTCTTTCCTCTACTTTTGAAGACACTCCTGGTGTGAGGGAGCTTGTGTGTCCTCTGGCTGTATGTGAAAAGCCCTGTGCTTGTCCCCCAGGCTCCTTCCAGCTGTGCGCACTGGAACATGATTTGTACTGTGCTTTTCTACTTGCCATTTGCTGCACCTGTCCTATTTACACTTTTCCTCCTGCACTCAGGGTTGACCTTGGACCTTAGTTTCAAAAGCATTGCATATTCATCCCAGCCTTTTCAGGCTTTTTTAGGCTGCCTACTATTCACTCAGAGTAAACTCAGTGATCACTTGGTATCCAGGCTAAGTCACACTTGGCAGAGTAAGAACAGAGCACACCGTGTTGGTAGAGAAACAAATCCTCAAGAGGGCCAAAGGACAGTCACAAATATGATCAGGGAAACTGAGGCCACCTAGAAAACCTAGAAAAAGAAGGTGCGGTACTGGGGGACTTGTAAATGTGGTTCTTCCACCAGAATCGGAAGCCCCTTCACTTCTGCATAACAAGAAAGATATTGTCAGCATCCACTGAAATTTCCCTATGAGAAAAGAGCTATGGGAAGGTGGGACTATAAAGAAAATAAAATCTGGAGTATATTCTATCAACATTACGAGAAGATTCAGAAAGAGATTTGAAAATCAGATATGTGTGTGCAATAGTTTTCACTCATTCAAGAAATACTGAAAAGTGTGTTATATGTTAGGGATTAGTAAGTGCTGATCAGATGAATGTGTAAGTGAATTAGATTTAAATTAAACATTAAGGAGTCTACCAAAGGCAATTATGAGCTCTCTGGAAGACTTTAAAAGGAAGAGCAATTAAACTTGGTTTAAATGGGAAGTTTGTTAAAGGCAAAAAGAGGAAAGAATTATCAAGGTAACTTTTCTTTGCATTTCCAGCTCCTGCTCCATGACGTAGCACTTGCAGGTACAAATATTTGCTTGCTGGTCAGTTCAGCAAATCATTGTGCTGCCACACCCAACCTGCTTCCTAGGTATCAGATTTTAAGCTGGTGTGGTGGGAATGATACTGGCCTTTGTGTTCTTAAGGAGTGGCATGAAGTATAGTGCACCTTGACCTTCAATTAACACACAATCTCTGTAATCCACCGAACTTCAATCATCCCACTGGATTAACAACCCTACTACACTGTATTTTTCCATGTGTCATGTATTTAGGATATTGCTCTAGAGAAAAGCTGGGAAGCTGACACAGTACAGTATCGTAGAATGGACTCAGTTTTTTAAAAAAATTGCAGCCAAAAGATAAGTTTGCATACGGACTTTGCAACTTTGAACACCAAGAGAGGAACACTATGAAGCCAGAATGGAAGACTTATGAACGCACAATTCATTATTTCCAGGGGTGGAGAGGGCAGCTGGGAGGGGATTGAGTCTATGTATGGGCATAAAGTAACAATTTTTGGAGAATTACTTAGCTAGGCCTAGACGTGCACTTCATTTACTTTGTATGGAGTGATTATTTGCAGCTGCATTCAGAAAAACAGTCTATCCAATGAAACACCAGACTACATATGTTGTTAGGTGCCATTGAGTTGGGTCTGACTCATAGCGACCTTTACAGGGTTTTCAATGGCTGATTGTTTCAGGATTGCTTCAGGAGTGGATTGCCACAGCCTTCTGTTTTTTTGTGGTGCTGGGGATAGACTCTGGGTCCTCAAGGAGTGCAGCACGGTGCTCTACCAACTGAGCTAAACCCCAGCCCTAGACTACATATAGAGGTTTTGTAATAGATTTCCCATGCCCTGAGTGCCAGCCAGCTCTACTAATTGGCTTCCCACTGGTCTGTGGGTAACAAAGTCCTGTCTTTAGAGACAAGGCTTTAGGAAGTATTAAGGTCAATTGGAAAATTATCAGAGGAGTTAGTCATCAGCATGACTCCAGACTATTACCAAGAAATGATATAAAAAATACACATAAATATGTATATCAGAAGCTGGAACAAATCTTTTACTGAAGAGTTCATCTGGAGTTCATTCACTAAAGGTGTTAAAATGCACTTTCTCTCCATGAAGTAACATTAATATCTCCTCCTGCCCTCTGTGGGTCCTGCATGTTACCAGACCATGCCCTGGCGCTCCTATCAGGTGAGGCGGGCACTGATGGCCAAAGACTTTCCTTCGCTAAGTGGAAGCAGAGACTTTGATAAAATGATCAGTTCTTTCACCTGCAATTACTGTCTAAGAGGCAAATAGAACTTGAGGGGATTCAAGGACACTAGTAACCATATTGGGCTGCATTTTCTTGGGGAAGTTCTCACTAGGCAGATGAACATAGCAGCAACATGTAAGAGTGTTGGTGTGGGACTCAAATCCAGCCAGGGGCAGGGTATTTCCCAGGAGAAGGCAACACCACTGGCTTTGCTGGGTCAGGTCTCTCAGAAGATTCCAGCTCAGATTGCCTGACATTTCTGATTATTCATGTGACTGTTCATGATATGAGCTAAAGCTCAACATGGGACACAGTGGGACGTTAGATTATTAAAACTTAAATGTTAGCCAAATGCTTATAAATTATGACTTCTTGTATGTTGCAGAAAATGAAGAAGATGGAGCATGGAGAGCTGGCATCGTTCTATAAAAGATGTTTCCCAGGTTTCTGGGTAGATTCTTCAATTAATAAAAATCTAAAGCCATTGAGAAGTAATGCAGGCTCTGGGGCCCAGGGATGGAGGATCAGACCCTTGCCACTCATCCCAACGCATTTGGAGCTGAAGACTCGAAAACTAGTGGAGAGGGTTGTTTCTGCAGCAGTATTTGTTGTTCAACAGCTGAAAGAGGAACTGAAATTGAAGACAGGAAAGCGACATTTTGAAAATGTCTCTGGAGTTCCCTGAGGGCAACATAACCATCTGTCTTTAAAATCTCCTAAGAAATCATCACTCGGGATGCCTTACTTCATTTCAAATACCTTGAGTAATCTGTATGTACCTGTTGTAAACTGGAGGAATTAGAGCAGTACCATTATTGCTTTGCTGGTTCTTTGTTTAAAAAGGAGTGAAATACCAAAACAGTGCTAAACTCAGAGAAGAAATATCTTGGCACTAGCTGCTTCCCAGTAAAGGTTTTCAACAAAACGGTGCTTATGAAACATTTCCTATAGAATAACTTATTTTATGACCTTAAACCCCCCCCCCCTTTCTTTCTCTTTCTCTCCTTCTGTTTCTAAGGTCTGTTTGGCTTGAATGTATAATGCTTTGGCTAGGGACCTCTTTTGCAGAACTAGATTAGGACAACAAAATGTTAAGATAGAAGGACTTTTTGGCTAGCAATTTTTCAGTAGTATAAAGTTTCCTTCTTTGTCTTCTTCACCAGAGGAAGAGGGCAGGGTGTGGAGGGTGAGGGCATGACCGCAGACTATAGGCAGAAAACACTGTCTTATGACACCAAAATCCAAAAGGAAGAGACTTAGAAAGTAGTAATATATTTGTTGTCTACTTCTTTTATTTTCTTCAATGCCACTGACTTTTTAATGTTTTGTAGTTGGCACAGGATGTTGCTTGCAAATCCTAATCTGAGCCTGTAGAGTTGGCTTCAGTGGTCACACTTTTCCTGATATATTGGGGATATTATTTTTAAAGTTAATGTGTTTTTTTCAGTTGGCCAGGACATAGTTTCAGACCATCCCTTGGGTGTATAGAGATGAATGAGTATCTAAGGATATCAGTTAAAAAGCAGGCTTGAGTCCTGCTCGGCTGTACTTATAACCTTTTGTGTGCTAAAAGGTACTTCTTTCAGGAAGCAGCCCTACAAGTTGGGGGGCAAGTGGGTGCAATGGCAGCAAGAGAGCCCACTGTGAGGGATCAGCAGAAACATTTGGCTGGGTCAAAAAATTTAAACTTATACTGAGTTCTGGGAAGGATAGAAGTGGCTTAGGGCTCTCTCAACTTCTGACAGGCATTGATACCGAAAAGGCCACAACGAGTCAAGCCTCTGTGACAAGGGCATCGTCATCCCAGCTCCTGGGGCTCTCCTCTCTGTTTTTACACACTGTGATCAAACCAGTTCTCTCGGTCTTCTTCAGCATCCCAATCCTCAGATGCCTGCCTACATCTTAACTCTAAGTAGAGACCCAGAAGCTGCTGATGCCACAGAAAGAAGGAATTTGGAGTTAGTCAAACCTGAGTTCAAATCCTCTCTTCCTACAAATTTATAACAGTAGGACTTAGGTTGCTACTCTTTAAAATGGGAGCACTGGTACCTACTAGTCAGTGTGCTTAGGAAGGCTAAAATAGGGGATTTGTGTCAAAAACACATCATAATGCCTGGTACAGGACAGATGACAAGCTTATTTGTGTCTATTTCTTCCCTTTTGAGGGACCAGACATAGGGAATTGTGTACTAGACAAGACATCAAATTGTTATGTTGCTTACTAGATGTGAAATCCCCTATTTCCCTGTTTCTAAAAAAGAGATAATGCCATAAGGTTGTTGTTAGGATTAAAATGAGAAAGTAATAAAGCATGGCTGTCACATGCTAGGAACTCTATAGGTATTGGTTTCTATCTTTAAATTTTTTTGAGATATGCCACCTCCCATAGCCTGTGGTGTCCCCACATACAGATGTATCACTTCAGTTCTCTTCTGGACCATCTGCTACCCCTGCCCATGATTCTTGGATTTGTCATTGCCTTAGGAGGAGCCCCTTTGGGTGACACAGCTAGGTATGGAGGCAGACTTGAGGCTCCAAAGCAAATGTATGGGACTGTCACTTCCAAAGCAAGCCTCTCTTCACTTTCTATCTTTACAACCACCTGAGCTGTTCAGTATAATCTGATTTTACCCGTGAAACCACCTTGGGGTAGGGAGAGTTTTCCCCTGATCTCTAACCATGCCTCATTCGTTAGAGTGGTTCTGAGCCATCACATCCTCCCTTACCTCCCCTCCCCAATGCTCTTATTTCAGACAATAGTATGGTTTGGATCTATAAAGAAAAAATCAGTCTCAATAAACCTAAGATAAAGCCTAGGAATAATCTAATGATCTCAGTGCTCAGGTCTTAAGAGGACATAACCTTGTCTCAGAAGGAATAGTCATTGCTTTGTTGTTGTTGTTGTTAGGTGCCGTCGAGTTGGTATCCGACTCATAGCGACCCTCTGTCCAACAGGGGAAACACTATTGTCAGTGCTTCTCTGCTGTTCATAGGGTTTTCAATGGCATATTGATTTTTGGGAGGGGGTTGCCAGGTCCTTCTCCCAAGCCTACAGCTTCTGGTGTTCCCAGGCGGTCTCCCATCCAGGTACTAACCAGGCCTGACCCTGCTTAGCTTCCGAGATCTGACAGGATCGGATGCCACAGGGCTACGGCTGCAGGCAATCATTGCTACTTCACTAGAATAACTTTTTTTTTTTTTTTACCTTGGTACTCACTGATGTCTTGTGCAATCGTTGATAAAGTACGATGGACAATTTTGAAGAGAAAACCAGGAGCATCTTTTGAAACCGTTTAATGAAAGACAATGAATCTATGTATTTCTGCATATCTGCACTTTCAACAGGACAAAAGGCAGGAGAGTAGAAAGATCCCACCAGTATCTTGCAAAACTGAGTGTGAAATGCAAGATTTTTGCCAGGATTTAAACACTCTGTGCCAAACCTGAGGAGGAAAAAAGTAAATGGCTAGAATGAAGGGGATTTGATTGTCACATGGCTAAATGTGGTATGATAGTGTTCTATTAGAACATTTGAAACGTTTTGAAACACATGTTCACTTTGCTTTAAACAGACCAAATGAAAAACATCTGGAGACACACACACAGAGCAGTGCCACGGGAACATCTGGATGTATGTCACACATCGTACTGGCTATTTGTCTACTGGCTCCTAACTGCACTCTCACTCTCCCTGCCCTTCTGCATATGGGGCTAGAAGCCTGAAAACTACATTTCCTAGACTCCTCAGCCAGCTGGCTTCCAACTGTGCTTTACCAATTGGAGACACTGGAGGGCACCTGGAAGGAAGGTGGAAGGCAGAAGCTCACTCTAGTTTTCGCCTGTTGAAGCCTTTGGCAGTGGCAGCAATAGCAGCAGTTGTGGTCGTGAACCTGAGTTTCTGCTCAGGTGGAAGAATTTCAATAGCCGTGGAGCTAGGGGGCGCTCCTGCAGCCACTGCTGCGCAGCTTGTGGATCCACCCCCCATCAGCATCAGTGGTGGGAGTTTAGCTTCCCAGCTTCCTGAAAATTTCTACCATGGCACTGGGGCAGTGGGTATCCCAGCCGCTTTAGCAACAGAGTGATCATGGATTCTGGATAGCACCCCCTTTTTTCTTTTGTTTGGTCAGCCTTATGATGGTTGTAGCTTCCTGCAGTTACTAATCTCCAAGTGATCTCAGCTTCCCCCTTCTTTCTCTTCCAGCTCTTCAACACATTTGCAGCCAATTTCCTATGTTGACATCCCCCTGCTGAAATTCCTAGAGTAGTTTCTGTTTTGCTGACTGGACACTGGCCAATGCATACACATATAAACTAGACACAAAAAGTGAAGGCAAATCAAATTAAAATTTCAATGTTTAATCTCTTACCCCATCTGTACTTAGGTCTTATAGAAAGGAGTGTATGTGGGCTGGGATAAGCAAGTCTTGATTGTAAAAATTTAATAAGAAAATTCAGTTGTTATATACCATGCAGTCTTCCCAAAGGAAAAGAGGTCAATGCAGTACTATAAACAAGAGACATTCTTTTGAGAGATCCTTGTTCATAACCTTAGTCCATACTGATGTTAATAATATGTACCTTTTACTAAGTTATCTTTTATGTGTTAGAGATTTTAAATGTTATTTCATTTAATTACCATAATAACCCTAAAGTTGTTATTATTCTTATTTCATATATGAGGAAAATAAAATATTTTAAATAATATTATACATTGTTTAGTGGCATCAAAGAACAAAATTTTAACAAATTCAATTTTAATGGCCTTGCTGTTGTTGGGTGCTGTTTGAGTCAGGTCCAACTCATAGAGACCCTATTTACAATAGAATGAACTATGCCATGTACATGATCTTTTTTGGGCTTAAGCCTATTGTTACAGCCACTATGTCAATCCATCTAATTGAAGGTCTTCTTTTTTTTTTTCATTGATCTGCCACTCTCCCAAATATGATGTCCTTCTCCAGGGATTGGTCCCTCCTGACAACATGTCTAAAATATGTAAGACACAGTCCAGCCATCCTTGCTTCCAAGGAGTGCTCTGCTTTTACCTTCTCTTGGATGGACCTGTTGGTTCTTTTGGCAGTCCATGGGACACTCAATATTTGTCTCCAGCACCACAATTTGCCACAATTCAAAATTGGCCTTTATAGCAATTCATGAACCTAGCAGTACACAGTCTACAAAATAGATAGATGCTCCATTGAGGATGGCAAAATAGTGGGATTTTATAAGGTAGTTTGAGCAGGAACAAGAAAATAGCATTGCACAAAAGCAGATTGGTTAATATCATGTTACTTCAAGTTATTTTCCTTGCAGGGGCTAAAGCAAAACTTCCTTGTCATGCCAGCTCAGATGACTAAAACTCCTTTAATTGGTTCTGGTGAAAAATCCCTCCCTCTCTCTCTCTCTCTCTCTCTCTCTCTTTCTTCTTTCTTTTCTTTTTCTTTTCTTGTTTTTGACAATTAGCCTTTTGGGGGATTTTCCTGTTTTTTATCGTTTTGGTTTGATTACATGGCATTTAACTCAAGAGATTCCAGTTTGGTTTGATCTGTTGGGGTCTAGCCCAGGGGCTCAGTTCAAAAAAATGGCATCCCTCAAATTTTATTTAACAGGGCTGCCTATTCTCTCTTTTCAGTATATATACTTTTTGCAATGTGACTTACTCCTCCCATTTAGTGCTGTAGACGACTTCTTTTCTCCCTGGAATTTAAGATGACCTTGTAACTTATTCTGGTCTATATAATGTGCCAGAGCTGGGGTTTGATAGAATGCTTGCTCTGCACTCTCTGAGGCCCTCGGTTCGATTCCCAGACCTGCAAAAATGGGAGAAGGATGTGGCAATCCACTCCTGAAGCAATCTCGAAACAATCAGCCTTTGAAAACCCTATGAATAGCACAGAAGCACTGACACCAGTGCCAGGCATGGCACAGCGTGGGAGAGTGCTTCTTTCTCTTGTACATAAGGTTGCTATGAGTTGGACCTGACTCAACGGCACCTAACAACAATATAGTATGCCAGAAGAGACATGTGAGTATTGCAGGCCAGACTCCAGAGTGTGGCAGGTTCTGCCTTTATCCACTCAGGATATTGTCCTGTAATGTCCTTTAATGCAGCAGGTCTAGCTTGCTGAAGGATGAGAGACCATGTGGAGAAGGCACAAGATACCTTAGCCCGCAGCTGGTGCATCCTCCAGAGATGTGAGTTTGGCCATCTCTGACCGTGAAGCCCAACTGCTTTTTGCTGAGGGCAGCTCCATAAGCACGTGGAGCAAAACTAGAAGAGCTAACACCCAGCTAACATACAGAATACAAGATACCATAAATCACTGTTCTAAATCATCAAGTCTATTTTATCACAATATCTAGCCAATAACATGACCATTTGTCATTTTTTTTGCATCAACAGCTATTCTGCCTTCATTTATAAATCACTTCCCAAATCCCTGTTGTTGTACTTGCTAAAAGATACTTATCTTCCCTAGTCAAGAGGCAGGTATCTGACTCAACCTGGTCCAATTGGGTGCTCTGTTGCAGGAATTTGACTTATGATTAGAGGAAGGAGAATTCTGGATGAGTCTACAGGCTCTCCCTTTTCCAAAATTCTTGCGACCAGAACTGTTTCAGAAGTTGGCTTTTTTCAGATTTTAGAATATTTGCATACACATAATAAGGAGTCACGGGCATGGGACTAAACTCTAAAGATGAAATTTGCTCATGTTTTATGTGTTCCATATACATATTACCTAAAGGTAATTTAATACAATATTTTAAATCAGTTTGTACATGAAATAAAATTTCATGACATGACATTTTCTAATTGTGGCATCATGTAAGTGTTTGAAAAGTTTCAGATTTTGGAGTATTTTGAATTTTCAGATTAGGAATCCTCAACCTGTACTGAGTCCTGGTTTCTGTTATTGAGATGCTTGGGAGAGTCTGGTTCTTTTATGTTCAAAATCTTATCCTAGGCACTCCTTTTGGTCCTGTGAGCTCTCTCATTTCTTCTCTGTAAGTTGTTTTTTGGCTCAAGGGACCTGAATCAGTTTCTGATGCTCATGATCAAATGCCCCTCAGTAACACAGTCACACAGCTCTAACTAGCAGCACTACATCTTGACTACTCTGTCCCTCCCACTCTGTGCCTATCCATGTTGCCTCTCTAATTCTTTCTAATAGTTTCTGCACTCATTTTACCCCCTTGAAGATGTCTTTCTTAACAGATACTGGCAAGAACTATAATCAAGCTGTGACATGTAATTTGGTGTCAGCACTGAGTCTTTCACCCAATAGTCAAGTTGGCAGTAACCAGAGAAGTGATTTTCAAACTGGAGAAATAACATGTTGAGAATGAAATGGTGACTTTTTTGAGGTTTATTTTACTATAACATACAACAAACTATACAGTATTTAAGTGAACGTATTTTAAGGGTACAATTTGACAATTTTTGTTACACATGTTGTTAGGTGCTGTTGAGTCGGATCTGACTCATAGCAACCCTATGTACAACAGAATGAAACATTCTCTGATACTGTGCCATACATATGATCTTTTTTATGTTTAAGCCCATTGTTGCAGTCATTGTGTCAGTCCATCTAGTTGAAGGTCTTCCATTTTTCTGTTGACCCACCACTCTCCCAAACATGATGTCCTTCTCCAGGGATGGGTCCTTCCTGACAACATGTCTAAAATACTTAAGATGCAATCTAGCCATTCTTGCTTCCAAGGAGCACTCTAGTTGCACTTCTTCTAGGATGGATCTGTTGGTGAAACTATCACCATAGTTAAGATAATGAACAATATCCACTACCCCTCAAAATTTCTTTGTGACCTGTTATGGTTTGGATCTTAACTGTCTCTCAAAGGCCATGTGTTGAAAGCTTGGTCCCCAGCCTGTGGTGTTATTAGAAGGTAGTAGAACCTTTTGAAGGGGGGCCTAATAAAAAGAAGTTAGGTCATTAGGTCATTGGAGGCATGTTCTTGAAGGGTATATGGGTACTATAGCCTCTCTCTCTCTCTCTCTCTCTCTCTCTCTCTTCTTCCTCCCTTCCTCCCTCCCTCTCATCTCCCTTTCTCCTTCCTAGCTTCCATGAAGTGAATAGCTCTGCCACTTCATGATATACTAATTAATATAGTTGTATCAATTAGCTTTCACATCACCGTGACCAAAATACTTGACAAGGACAACTTGGGAAGAAGATTTATTTTGGTCACAGTGCATAGTGTCTGGGAAGGCATGACCAAGGAGCTCAGTTCGCAGCAGCAGAGTCTTGGTGGAAGCTCTTCATATCACAGAGGACCAGGAAGAGTGGACCAGGCTGTGAACTAGAGGTCTGGGTAAAACCTTCAAAGGCCTGCCCCAAGTGACCTACTCCCACCAGCTAGGTCCCACCTCCCAAAGTTCCACAGCCTCCCAAAACAGTGGTACCAGTTAGGGAACCAAACTTTCAAACATGATCCTGCAAGATGTATTTTATACTCAAAAGGTAACGGTGGCCAAGCAACCATGAAACCACGGGCCAGAGTAAACCTTTCCTCCTTTTAAGTTGCTTACCTCAGGTATTTGTCATAGCAACCAAAATCTGACTAACAGCCAATGCTTTGTAATTCCTCACTCTCTCCTGACCACATCTCTCCTTTCCTTATGCAAGCCCTGACCTGTCTTCTGCCACATCAGCTTAGTTTATATTTTCTAGAATTTTATATAAGTGAAGACATACATTGAGAGCTCTTTTTCTCCAGTTTACTTCACCTAGCATGATTACTTTGAGATTCATTCTTGTCATGTGTATCAATGGCTTATTCCTCTTTATTGCTTTGTATATATAAACCAGTTTGTTTATCCATTCACCTGTTGAAGGACATTTGGGTTATTTTTGCTTGGGGCTATTAAAAATAAGTCTATAAACATTCCACTCCAAATCTTTGTAAGGATATATGCTTCCATTTCTCCTAGGTAAATATCTACAAGTAGGATGATGAAATCACAAAATAACTATACATCTAAAATGTTAAGAAAGTGCCAAACTGTTTTACAGAATGGTTGTTCTATTTTGCATTCTCACTAACAGCATATGAAGGTTCCAATTTCCCCACTTTCTTACTAAAACTTGACAGGTTCAGTCTTTTTCATTTTGACTATCCTGATAGGGTATAATGGTATTCTGTTGTGATCTTAATTTACATTATCATAATGATGAATACTGCTCAGTATACTTCATGTAATTAGTTGCAGTTCACATATCTTCTTTGGTTAAGAGGCTGCTAGAATATTTTGCCTCTTTAAAAACTAGGTTTATTTTCTTATTGAATTTCCAGAGTTCTTTTTGTGTTCTAGACACAACCCCTTATGAGAAGTATGCTTTGCAAACATTTTCTCCTAGTCTGTAACTTTTCTCTCTTAATAGCATCATTTGAAAAGGAGCTGTTTTAAATTCTGATGAAGTCAAATTTACTGATGTATACTTTTAATGAAGCATGACTTTGTCATTGCATTTAAGAGACATAACTCAAGGTCACAAAGATGTTCTTCTAGAAGTCCTATGATTATAGGCTTACATTTAGGTGTGTGATATGTTTTGAGTTAGTTTATATACATTGGTCAAGGTAAGAGTTGAGGTTCTTTTTTTTTTCATTTTATATATGAACTATCAATTGTGCCAGAATCATTTGTTGTGATGATAGAACAGAAGGATAGAAAAGACTATCCTGTCTCCTTTGACTTGCTTTTATATCTTTGTAAGAAATTGTGGGGGTCTATTTCTAGACTCTCTTCTGCTCCATTGATCTATGTATCTATTTTTAATACCAAAATTGCACTATCTTGCTTATTGTTCCTTGATAATTAGCGTTGAGGTTGTGCCATATTAGTTCTTCAAAAAATTTTTTCTTTTAAAACTTGTTTTAGCTATTTTAGGTCCCTTGCATTTCCATAAAAGTTTTAGAATCAGCTTTTCAGTTTCTACCCACAAGAGCCTGCTGAGATTTTGCTGGAGATTGCAGTAAATCTACAGGCCAATTTGAAGATAACTGGTTTCTTAACAATACTGGGTCTTCCTCCTGTGAACACAGCCAATTTTTTAGTTTAGAGCTTCTTTCATTTTTCTCATCAATGTGTTGTAGTCTACAGTGTACAGATCGTTTGGAGTTTTGTCAGATGTATTCTTATTTTATATTTTTATTGTACTATAAAAGGTGTTGTTTCTTTGAGTTTCAATTTCCAATGGCTTGTTGTTAATATATAGAAATGCAATTGATTTTTGATTTTATATACTTCAACATTGCTAACTTATTTTTTAAGCCCTAGTAGATTTTTTTGTCATGAATTCCTTTGGATGGTCTATGTAGGCATATCATGCTGTCTGTAAATAAAGGCAAATGGACACCTTTGTCTTGTTCTGGGTCTTGAGGGCTGAAGGAATTTAGTCTTTTTCCATAATGTGTGATATTAGTTTTAGGGTTTTTTTTTTTTTAGATGCCTCTTATTAGATTAAGGATATTCCTTTTTATTCTTAGTTTGCTGAGCAGTGTTTTTTAAGTCAGGAAGAAAAGCTGGATTTTTTCAAAAGCTTTTTCTCTATTCATGGGTGATTTCTCTTTTTCAATTTGTTAATACAATTATATTGATTAAATGGCAAATACTAAACCAACTTTGAATTCCTGGAATAAACCCTACTTGGTCAAGATATTTTATCTCTTTTAATATATTGGATTGTTATAATGACATATGCAAAGAGCTGGAGATAGAAAACCAAAAGAGAAGAACATGCTCTGTTTTTCTCAAGCTTAAAGAATTGACAAAAAAATTGAAACTTTGAGTGGCGATAGTGAAGGATTCTACAGGGAAAATATTAAAAGATGCAGGAAACATCAAAAGAGGATGGAATAAATATAGAATCATTACACCAAAAAGAATAGGTGGATGATCAGCCATTTAAAGTGATTGCATATGATCAGGAACCAATGCTACTGAAAGATGAAGTGGAAGCTGACTTGAAAGAATTTGTGAAACACGAGGCTGCAGGAATTGATGGAATACCAATAGAGATGTTTCAACAAACAGATGCAGCACTGGTGATGCTCACTTGTTTATGCCAGGAGATTTGGAAAACAGCTACCTGGCCAGCTGGCTAGAAGAGATCCATATTTATGCCTACTCCCAAGGAAGGGGATCCAATCAAATGAGGAAATTATCAAACAATATCATTAATATCTCATGCAAGTAAAATTTGCTAAAGATTATTCAAAAGTGACTGTAGCTTTATATTGACAGGGCCCTGCCAGAAAATCAAGCCAGATTCAGAAGAGAGTGTGGAACTAGGGACATCATTGCTGATATCAGATGGATACTAGCCAAAAGCAGAGAATACTAGAAAGATTTCTATGTATGTTTTGATCAACTATGCAAAAGGATTTTACAGTGTGGATCACAACAAATTATGGATAACATTTTAAAGAATCGGAACACCAAATCACTTAATTGTACTCATGAGGAATCTGTACATGAACCAAGAGGCAGTTGTTCAAACAGAACAAGGAAACACTGACTGCTTTAAAGTCAAGAAAAGTGTGGGTCAAGGCTGTATCTTTTCACCATACGTCTTCAAACTCTATGCTGAGCAAATAATCTGAGAACCTGAACTTTATGAAGAAGAACATGGCATCAGAAATGGAGGAAAATTCATTAACAACCTGCGTTATGCAGATGACAAAACTTTGCTTCTGAAAATGAAGAGGATTCGAAAAATTACTGGTGAAGATGAAAGAACACAGGCTTCAGTATGGATTGTGCCTCAACATCAACAGAACAAATATCCTTACAACTGGGTCAGTATATACCTTCATGATGAAGAAAAGATTGAAGTTGTCCAAGATTTTGCTTTACTTTTGTTCTATAATCAACATCCACAGAAGCAGCAGTCAAGAAATCAAAAGATGCATTGCACTGGGAAAAGCTATTGTAAAAGACCTGGAAATTGAACCCTGGGCCTTTTGTTAAGCACTCTACCACAGAGCACTAAGATACATCCCCAACCTTTTTAAAAAAGTATTTTTATTTTGAACCAGAGTCTTGGTAAGTTGGCCAAGCTGGCCTTGAACTTGCTCAGTCTCCCAAGTACCTGGGATGATACGTGTGTGCTACTGCACCTGGCACTATATTGCTAAAGAATAAACTATTCTGACATTTGTTAAAATAGGAAGATTTCATTCAGGTCTGTTGATAGGTGTTGAAACTATTGCAGTAGGGGAGCAAGATCAGGCTCATCTTCAGTATTACAGCAAAGATACTGGGGATTTATGACCAAAGACAGTGTGAACAGGGGGTTGTCTGTGGGTAGAAAAAATTTAAAAGCAATAATTACCAAGAAAATGTTTAAGCATAAAAGGATTCTTCCTAAAATGACTTACGATTATTGCTGAGGGTAGACCAGAGTATCAGATGTTAAGTGTGGGAGATTCTCACTAACTTGACTTAACATTGTTACAACTGAATTTTGTTGTTAGGTATTGTCAAGTCAGATCCAACTCACAGAGAGCCTATGTACAAGAGGATGAAATACTACCTAGCCTCTGCCATGCACATGATCTTTTTATGTTTGAGCCTGTTGTTGCAACCACTGTTTCTTCTCATTTTGAGTCATGCCACACCAGTAACTGGAGGTCCCAGGGGTTTTATTCTATTCTCATCATTAAGGTCAACTCTACTGTAAGGAGGCAGTTCTTACTCAGTTGTTTCTTGAATGCCTTCCAGACTGGGGGGCTCATTTTTTGGCACTATAGTTGACAGTGCTTCTCTGCTATTCATAGGGTTTTCAGTGGCTACTTGTTTTGGGATTTGGCTGCCAGGTCCTTCTCCCTAGCCTGTCTTAGTCTGGACACTCAAATGAAATGTCCCCCATGGGTGGCCCTACTGGTATCTGAGATACCAGTGGCATAGCTTTCAGCATCACAGCAACATGTAAGCCCCCACATCATGATAAACTGTCAGACATGTGGGGGACAATTGGATGAGGCAGGCTGAAGCCTAACAATGAAACCTAGTTGAAACACGGGCTTGATGTGTTCCATCTAAAGTTTGGTAATGAGACAGGCTTTGTCACAGTCCCTCCCCTACGTATGATATTTATGATGGTATTTTGGCTTATATTAATGGAGATGGTACTTTGCAACTTTCATTGTGAGATACAAATGCATCAGAGGATTTAATAGTTATGGAGAGAAACTATTAGAGTTAAAACTGGTTACTTGAAGCAAAAATACTTACTTATGCTATGATTTGAATGTGCCCCCCGAAAGAAACTTCATGTGTTGAAAATGTCTTCCTTCTTTTTTTATAAACATGAAATATTGCCTTTGTTCCAAATTGTGGTAAGAGTACATTGGAAGGATGGCCAAACATAAAGTGAATACAGATGGTTCTGTAAGAGACCCCAATCATAATCTTCCATAATAATTAGTCAGTAGATAATATCTAAAAATTAAAAAGTCAAAAATAGCAACATAAGCATGATGTTTCTATGGAAATAAGGAAGTATATTCCAGATTTAACTAAACAATTTAAAAATGGTTGCTGATGAATTAATATCTCTTTTTTTGGTTGCTTTTTGAGCTATGGAATTTTTTTTTTTTTTTGTACTAGGAGACAGAACCCAGGGTCTCACACATACTTTGCAAGTGGTCTACCACCAGGCTGTACCTGAAACTCCTTTTTTGTTTTTTATCTTAGGATGGTCCCACTAAGTTGTGCACCATCATCCTGCCTCCACCTTCCAAGTCGCTGGGATTAGAGGGGTGTGTCACCATGCCAGGCCAGAAATATACCATTTTTTAATAAGAAATTCAAACACATACAGAATTAGAAAGATTACTACAGTGAATTCTCACACTCAAATCCCTCAGATGTAGCAGTTATCAAGACTTTGTGGGTTGGGGATGTAGCTCAGATGTACAGTGCTTGTCTAGCATACCCAAGGCTCTAGGTTTGGGCCCTCACACTCCAGAAAAAAAAATAATAATAATAAAAATAAAAAGGGACTTTGCCACACTTGCTTCATGGAAACATTAAACTTTTTAAGAATTGAAATATTTAGAAATCTATATGATAAATTCATACTATAATTACTTAAGAAGCATGTGACTAATGTAGAGGATGGGAACAGGTGACAGGAAGGAGAACTTTTTTCCTTTTCAAGTTTTACCTCAATTGTTTGATCTTACAAACTGTCGCCATGCATTGTTTTAAACACTTTACACTCTTTTAATCCTCCTAGCAATCCGACAAGGCATGTACTAGTTTTTTCCTGCATGATAGAAGAAAGAAAGTTGTCTGTCATTTGAATTTTTTTTTCAACGAGCAAGTGTTCCTTTTAAAATAATATTTTAAAACAAGATAATGGGCCAAAAAATATCTTCCCCAACTGTAGGGAATTATCTGGACACCCCTGGGGTGGACTGAGAGGGTGCCCAGGTTGAGGCTTGCCTAGTACCAGCTGAGGTCTGAGCCCTCCCCAGATCCTGCCCTGTTTCTGCCCCTCCCACCTCTGGTCACCCTTAACCCAGGAACCTGGACTGGGACCTATTTGCCTTACGAAGAGCCAATATGGCTACCCAACTCCCAGTTCACCCTTCACATACTTTTCCACCTTCACTTATTTTACTCCTATCCCTCCCATCCAGTGATCCAAGATGGCTGCCAAACAGCCCACCTCTAGTGTGGCCTCCTTCAATCTGATTGGCTGCCCAGAGCCACCTGATTGGTTGGAAAAGGAAGCTCGGTGCTTGACCTGGCCTGTGCCTAACCCCTCTATCAAAATTTTTCTTTTTCAAATCCCTAGTTACATAACTGCTATAACTGGTACAAGCCGCTCCCTGATTGGTTATTTCTGAGTCCATGCCCGCTTCATAGAAGCTATATAAACCACCACTGAAGCTACTAGCTTCCCTTTATACCTTATGTTCTTAATCCTCCCCTATTCCTCTGCTCTCTGAGCCCTTTCAAACCTGACCCCCATACCCTACTCCTGAGACCTGCAACCTCAAGCACCACCAGCAGAAACATCTGAGGACTACAAGCAAGACTCCATGTCAAGCCCAAGGCCTCTAAAGCGGTGAAGGCTCCAAGCAAGATACAAAGAGCTCTCTGCTTTTCTTCCCTGCCTTGGGGAGGAGGAGAACAGAGAAGGCGAACTGTGAGAGGCAACAGGAAACACACCATGGGACACTTTCATTGAGTGTTACTGTGCTGCACTCCTTTTTGTTCACCTTGGTAGGTGCAACCTAATAAATTCTGTTCCTGTTTGCAAGAAGCCTCCTAAAGTCCTTCTTTGGCACCACTGGCTCTTGCCTATTTCCAACAGTTCCTGAGTACCCATGTTGAGGCAAGCTCCATTACCCCACCGGGTTGGAGTGAACCAACTCATACGGCAACTTTTGTTTTTCTTTAAATCTTTTCTTCTCCAGTATAAAATCTCCATCAAAACCTCCAAGGTAGAATTATTATGCATTCTATTGTTAGTAACATATTCTTTCTCTCTCAAATGTGTCCCAGTTTGTTGTTGTTAGGTGTCATCAAGCCAAGTCCAACTCATAGCGACCCTATGTGCAACAGAATGAAACACTCCTTGATTCTGTGCCAGGCACATGATCTTATTTATGTTTAAGCCCATTGTTGTTAAACATACTGTGTCAATCCATCTAGTGAAGGGCTTTCCTTTTTTTCATTGGCTGTCAGTTTCCCAAACATGATGTCCTTCTCCTGGGATTGGTCCTTCCTGACCACAGATCCAAAATACATAAGACACAGTCTAGCCATCCTTGCTTTCAAGGAGCACTCTGATTGCACTTCTAGGACAGACCTGTTGGTTCTTTTGTCAGTCAATGGTAAATTCAATAAGCTCCTCCAGCACCATAATTAAAAAGCATCAGTTCTTTTCCTGTCTCCCTTTTTCAATGTCCAGCTTTCACAACCATATGATGTAACTGAAAATACCATGGCATCAGTCAGATGCACCTTCATCTTCAATGTGACATCTTTATAACACTTTAAAGAGATCTTTTGCCACAGCTTTTCCCAAAATGATGTGTTCTTTGATCTCTTGACTGCTGCTTCCACTGGTGTTGATTGTAGAACCAAGTAAAGCAAAATATTGGACAACTGCAATCTTTCTTCCATTTATCATGAAGTTGCATACTCACCCAGTTGTAAGGATTTTTTCCCAGTTTAGGTAATACATTTTAAGATTAAGACTTGATATTTAGTTTCCTCACCATTAGTGGATGCCCTCCTATGGACATTGCTCTTAAAAAGGTTTCTCAGCCCTGGATATAGCAAAATATAGGGCCCAGTGGGACTACTGACCTTTCCTATTCCAGTATTTCTGTATCTCCTGAGGCAGCCTGGGAGTCATCAAGCTCCAGGTGGTGCCATATAATTGATTCATGATGAATTTTCTGTCAAATAAAGTCTTTTTCATGTAATTAACTATGAAGCTAGGGCTCCCAGCCCTGCCGTTGCACCTTGGATCTTCTTCACCTGCCTGTAGGACTCCATGTCCACAAGCCCTAAATGTCATTTGTTCATGTAAGATCCTCATTCCAGCCTGTTGAGATCATTTCAAATCTCAATTCTGTCACCCAGTATATTAGCGATCCTGTTGCTCTCATTGTCACCTGAAAGTGTGATGAGCTGGTACCTCCATCTTCATCTGAGTCATTGAAAGAAACATCATGTGACCAAGGCTGAGTCACAGGCTCAAAGACCCCCTACTAGTGAGACATCAAACTCATCACCATACCTCTTTGGCCATGGTAGTTTGTCAGTTATGAATCCTCCAAGCAGGGCCATCATGCAGCCCACATTTCTCCCTCACAACCACTAGGATAATGTGACAAACTGCTGCATGCCAGCCTGGAGGCTGGGAAGTCCAAGATCAAGGTGCCAGTGCATTTGTGGTTGGTGAGAGTTTGCTTCCATATAGATGGCACCTTCCTGCTGGGTCCTTACATGGTAGAAGGCATGTGTTGAAAACTTAGCCCCCAAATTCATATTAATGGTTTTCAGCTTGGGAGATAATTAGGATTTAGGTGAGGTCATGGGGATGGCACCCCCATGATAGCATTAGTGATGTTATAAGAAGTGAAAGGGAGAACCAAACTAGCATGCTTACTCTGCCTCACCATGTGATGTCCCCTCCTTGTGATACTCCAAGAAGGCCCTCAGTAGATATTGGGTACAATGGTCTTGGACATACCTCCCTCCAGAATCACCAGCTAAATAAAACTCTATTCTTTATAAATTACCCAGTGGGTGATATTCAGTTACCATAACAGAAAACAGATCATGACCCTTAGCTAACTTCCAGCTATGAGCCTGTGAAAGAACGGAGCTCTAACTCTAGCTAACATCACCTGATTAATAGGGTTTATTCAAAGCACACACAAGAAAAGAAGGGAATGATTTTCTGACAGTGAGCAGATTCTGACCAAGACTCCAGACAATGGGGCAAGAAAGAAAGAGGTTTTCCTTAAGTACAGAGCCCATTGAAGGCTTGGATCCCCAGTCTGCCTCTGGCTAGAAATGATAAAAGATCATAACAAAAATGTTATACTGTTTGCAATTAACCTTTGAAAACTTCTTTGGCAGTGTGACATCTATGTCTGGAATGTTAACTGACACCCAGAGGCAATTAGTTACTATTGAAAAATGAGATGTTACTCAGAAATGAATGCACTGTCCAGGGGGCTTTGTTGAAATTGGAGAGAGTATTAGGAAGGCCTGCTCTAGGGGCAGCTGTAAACACTTCCTGTCTTCATGTCCAGTAAATACCAATAGCTTTGTTATTTAGTTTAATGGATTCTAGAAGTAATTATCATTGGTGAAGTAAGAGACTCAAAATATATGGATTCATTTTAAGTGTTGCTCTTGAATAAATAGGATATTATGATCTGGAAAGTCTAATTGATACTATGTTGTTGTCAGGTGCTGTTGAGTTGGTATGTGACTCATAGTGACCCTACAACAGATGAAACTCTATTGTTGTGCTTCTCTGCTGTTTGCAGGGTTTTCAATGGCTGATTGTTTTTTGGGGGGAATGGGCTGCTGGGTCCTTCTCCCAAGCTTACAGCACCTGGTGTTGCCAGACAATCTCCCATCCAAGTACTAACCAGGTCCAACCCTTCTTAGTTTCCTTGATCAGACAGGATCAGATGCCACAGGGGTATGGCTGCAGGCAATTGATAATATAGACCCTTCTAAAGTTTGTCTCTCGTTTAGGATTTGAAACAGGACCTGTATTCACAGCTTATAGAATTCTTGCACCTGACCTTGGCTAGATATACAGCTAAATCTTCCAGTAAGAATATGTTGGGGTCCACTCTGGCCCGGCAAAAGATCACAGAGTTTCATCTCAACACCAGTTCACTCAGGAACACTTGGGAGTGGGCAAGAGCTGGTTGGGGGCACCAAGAAGGACCCCAGGAGCCTTCAATAACAAGTAGGAACCTTTATTTAGTAGCACCTATAACTTGGGGGGCTGGGATTTGGCTCAGTTGGTAGAGCACTGCGCTGCAGTCTCTGAGGTCCCGAGTTCAATTCCCAGCACCACAAAAATGGGAGAAGGGCTTGGCAATCCACTCCCAAGGCAATCCCCAAACAGTCAGCCATTGAAAACCCTATGAGGGTCACTATGAGTTGGATACCGACTCGATGGCACCTAACAACAACAACATAACTCGGGAGCACAGATGCTACCAGAGCGGCCAATGTTGGTGGAGTCCGATGATCTTGCCTCTCGCCGGTCATCTTCTTCTCTCACCTCCTCCCCGAGTTAGGGAGATTGAGAGCTCTTCTTGTCTTAGTTGAGGTCTATGTTCTTGACTCTTGGAGTCTTGCCTCTTGGCAGCTTGATTGAAGGTCTAGATGATTGAAGAGGAGATTGTCTCTTGTTGTGAAGTCAGGTGTAAGGTGCAGCGATCAGGGTAAAGGTGATTGGGGTGAAGGAGGAGATGAAAGGACCCTTGGGGTAGTTGGCAGTCAGTTTATATACTCTCTGAGTGGGGGTGCAAACTAGGGCATAACCAATCAGAGAGTGGCTTGTGCCAGGAGGGGCAGTTATTCCTATGAGATTTTGGAAAAGTACAATTAAGATAGGTGGGTTAGGTGTGGGCTGGACCAATCACTGAGCATTACTTCTTAACCAATCAGGTGGCTCTTGGTGGCCAGTCAGGTTGAAGGAGGTCACACCAGAGCTGAGCTGGTTGGGGGCCATCTTGGATCACTCAATGGGAGGGGTAGGAGTAAAATGAGTGAAGGTGAAAAAGTACGTGAAGGCTGAACTGGGAGTTGGGCAGCCATATTGGCTCTTAGTGAGGCAAATAGGTTCCAGTCCAGGTTCCTGGGTTAAGGGTGACCAGAGGTGGGAGGGGCAGGAACAGGGCAGGATCTGGGGAGGGCTCAGACCTCGGCTGGTACCAAGCAAGCCGCAACCTGGGCACCCTCTCAGTCCACCCAAGGGGTGTCCAGATAATTCCCTACAAGAATACTTTCATATCTGCCTTAAATGGATCTGTTTTGCAAGGCACTTGTCAGAGTGCCAATAGAACAGAGAACCAATCCTTGGTTGAATTTACAGAACTGGTTGAACAAGCTTTTTTGTGCCTACCAGCTTCTAAATATTTATTTTATAGCCAGATTCAGACTGAGAACTGCATTCATTGTAACACACTACCTGGTAATGATGTTGACAAGGGCAGACTTATAGCC
This sequence comes from Pedetes capensis, assembly GCA_007922755.1. NCBI lineage: Eukaryota > Metazoa > Chordata > Mammalia > Rodentia > Pedetidae > Pedetes > Pedetes capensis. Next base: position 45,464 of record VMDO01010388.1, read on the forward strand.
CTCACCTGCCTCTGCTGCAGGCCCACAGAAGCTATATATGAATATTTGTATTTCTCTTTGTAGAAGTTTTCAGGATCCATGAGCTTGAATAAAACATGAATCCACTTTTAGGGACCCTGATTATAGCAGAAGTACTCATTATTATATTTATACAACCCTTGTAATTCTGCGTGTTGGTGCTTCATTAATAATAAGCTAACTCACTTCTTTTATTGGTGGTGGTGGTTGTTGTTAGGTGCCATTGAGCTGGATCTGACTCATAGCGACCCTATGTACAACAGAATGAAACACTCTCCAACACTGTGCCACACTTGGAAACATGTCAGTGCTTCTCTGCTATTTGTAGGGTTTTGGATGGCTGATTGTTTTGGGAGTGGGTTGCCACATCCTTCTCCCACATTTATAATGCTGGGGTTTGAACCCAGGTCCTTAGAGAGTGCAGAGCAGTACTCTACCAACTAAGCAAAACTCAGCCCCCTTTATTGGACGGAACTATAATGCTAACTATATTGTATCAAAGTAGAGATCAAGTAAAAGGAAGCGTTCAGACACCCGAAGAGCCATTTTAAAATGTGTGTGTTTATGTTTATTTGTTATTATGTGTGATTGTATCAGATTTAGCTTTTGAATGATACTTAAAGCAGGACTGAAACTCCTGCAGCCCTCAAAACCCCTTATAGCTGCAATTTCTTTCCCTGCTCCAGCCCAAAGTGATTTCTTAATAGCAAAGGCACAGAAAACTTCCTTCACTCCAATTTACTTTTGCACTTAAGCTGACATTTTATTTGTTCTTTTCATATCTTTAAGCACTACCACATACTGCTTCTTTCTTCTTCCAACATCACATTTTTGCAACCTGTCCACAACATTGAGTCATTCTATACTTCTGTATTAGGCAACTTCTCTTTTGCAAGTAAGAAATGCTTGTTTCTTGCTGTCCACAATGTGAGAGTCCTTTTGGGAACCTCATGAAAGAAAACAAGACTATTAGAAGTCCTTAGCCTCATTTAAATTTCAGAGTTTCTAAAAACAATAGTTCCTGTGTCATCTTAATGTTGACACGATGATCCATTGGGAGTCAAAACATTAGTGTGGGCTGAGCATTGTTTGATATTATTGGCATGTGTAGCAGATCCAAGTCATGGTCTGCATCAACTTGTCAAAGTGAAACTTTTATTTTTCTGATATGTGCTCATAAATGCCACATACACGTGTGTATGTGTAGTGGTGAGTGTCCACCCCACAGCAGTAGCGGATGCTGACAGTGCTTCGCCACTATAATGAAAGTCTTGTTGAAAAAGCTACCATCAATTTAATTGGTTTCTTTACTTTTGACCTTGAACTTTTGTGACCGCTCCCTGAAAACAGACCGAACATAAACTTATAGTTACACAATTGTTGTTTGTTAAATGATTCCTCAGAGGTGTCACTGGATAGCAAAGAGTTTTTGGTAAAGGCCTTTGCTCTTTGTTAGTGTTCCCATATGAGGGGAGTTACTTCTTCTTAAAATGCTGAAGGGGCTGGGATTTAGCTCAGTTGGTAGAGCGCTGCTCTGCAGTCTCTAAGGTCCCGAGTTCAATTCCCAGCACTGCAAAAAAATGGGAGAAGCGCCTGGCAACCCACTCCCAAGGCAATCCCGAAAACAGTCTGCCATTGAAAACCCTATGAGGGTCGCTATGAGTCGGATACCGACTCGACAGCACCTAACAACAACAATAACAAAAATGGTGAAGGATGGAAACAGGTATCAGGAGATGACCAACTGGAACCTAAACCTGTGGGATGTTGGTGAATAGCACTTGTTAGGCCTTAGGCTTACTCAGCTCAAAGTGGTCCTGTTCAAGAAAAGCCAAGGAGATTTGTAGGATCCATCAAACTATAGTGATGACTCTTTTATACAAACATGTAATATTTATTATTATGCTTGATGTTGTTGAAAGATTCCTAGATTTTCAATCAGAAACTCTGGGTAAGAAGCCCCTTATCTAGTTACTTTGTTATTGGTGGTGTTGTTGAGTCAAGTCCAACTCATAGTGACCCTAAGTACAGCAGAAGGAAACTCTACCCAAATGTGCTGTGCATATGATCGTTTTAGGTTTGAGCCCAATGTTGCAACTACTATGTTTCTTCGCATTTTGAGTCATGACACATAATCAAAAGGAAGTCCCAGGGGCTTTATTACATTGCCATCATTAAGGTTGACTCCACTTTGAGGAGGAAACTCTTCCTCAGTTGTCTTTTAATGCCTTCCAGCCTGGGGGGGTTCATTCTCTCACGCTATATTTGACAGTCCTTCTCTGCTATTCATTAGGTTTTCAATGGCTAATTTTTTCAAGAGTAGGCTTCCAGGTCCTTCTTCTTAGTCTGTCTTAATCTGGAAACTCTACCGAAACCTGTTGGCCATGGGTGGCCCTGCTGGTATCTGAGGTACTGGTGACATAGCTTTTAGTATCACACCAACACAGTAGACCCCATAGCACAACAAACACGTGGGGGATCCGGTTACTATAGAGGAAAAGAGATATGCTTCCCTGGCCCTTTCCAGGTTTATGGTTGAAACTAGTATAACAAAAGACAGATTAACAAGAGGAAAACACACTGATTTATTGAACAGTTTTTATATAATATAGGACCTTCATAAGGAAATGAAGACCCAAGAAGCAGTTAAACCTGAGTTACTTATTATTAATCTATTTATTTATTTAGTGTGGTACTGGGAGTTGATCCCAAGGCTCATGCTTTGCAAGTGCTCTACCACTGAACCATTTTTTTACTTTTTATTTTGAGATAAGGTCTCGCTGATTTACACAGGCTGCCTCTGGCCTCAATTTATGATCCTCCTGCCTCTGCCTCCAAAATTTGTTGAGATTCCAGATGGGTGCTAGCGTGCTGGACCTGAGTTACTTTTTAAAAGTAGGTTGGATGAAGAGTAGACACTTGTGGAGAAATATGATTGACAAGGGGTTTGATCTAATGGAAATAAGCTGGAGGGGAACTTCACAAGGCCTGTTGGTCCAGATTCTTCTCTGTGATACTTTATCTTCAGAGAGAAAAATTCTGACTTCCTCTGGGGTAGGGAGGTTATTTCTTACATGAAGATCCTATGACCTCCTTTGGAGGAAGGTCAGAGGATTCTCCCTAGATTTTATGACCTGCTTCAGGGCAGAAAAATGGGAAAGATCAAAGAGACTTTCCTGAAGTTGTCATCTCTCAAATTCCTTCAGCTTAAAATATGCAACCTGTTGAAGGGCCATATTTTGGAGCATGTCCTAATCTTCAGCATTATTTAACCATTCAGAGACTAGAGCTTTCCTTTGTAAAATGTAGACAATATCCTTCATGTCACATGACAGTTGAGTCAGAGGAGTAAATGCAAGTGCCTATACCAGTTTCTGGAGTATAGTAGATGCTCAATAAATGTTAGTGCTATCAGTTTTATCTTTTAAATCAATAATATAGGTGTAGTCCATATATACCTATTATTTAATTTTTACATCTGTATCTCCAAGCAGGTTGTAGAATTCTTGAGAGTAAGGACCTTATATTACCTTTTGTTTTGGAAAAATCAACAATAATCATAAGGAATCAGTGCCTGTTAAATGTTTATTAAATGAAGGCTGATATTACATAACTTCCTCTTACCTAGGGAGACACCTGAGAGGTTATCCTTAGGTCTCAATTAAGAAAACCCTCACTGTAGTGGGGACAGGACAACTGGGTCAGAAAGAAGGACTTAGAAAGTACTGGAGAAATCTCCTCTCCACATTGGAGGGAATCAAGAGTCCTCTTCTCTATGCTCCAAGACATGAATCAGTGCACACACACGGCTTTTGCTCACCACCTAATTGGCACTCAGGCTGCATCTTTACTCTCACTTTTAATATATGTGCAGGAAAGAAGAGAAAGAATACACATTCTTCAGGCTTTTGTGATGCTTTCTGTGATGATTGGAGTAAATTGGGAAACTTGAGTCTGGAAAGCTCTGTGACTATGTTTGCGGTGGCATACACACAGCTGACTCCTCCTCCTTGGGTACTGGGTGGAAAAACAAATATGTTATACATTTTCTGAGATCCGCATGATTGAATTTCAGTCATATGTGGGTGTATATATATATATATATATATATATATATATGCATATATCTCACCATCAGAAGCATCCATTCTTCTTTGCCTTGATCAACTGATCACCCTGAGAGTTGTTGGAATTAGGTTTATTCTGGTTCATGGAAGCATGTTTTCCTTTCTTAATTTTTTAAAATATAATTTCCTTCCTTTACTAAATATGAGGTTGGGAAATTATGGAAGCTTAAATACTTCAATAAAGCTAAGCCCTCGAAGTTAGGAAGCTCCCAATATTTCTGAGGCTCTTTCCACTTTTCCAGAATCATTACCCTTTTTCCATTTACCCTGTCATCCCATTAAAACATGGTACTCTATCAGCACCATTGTTTTTGTTTTGGAACTTCTAAGCCTGGGCTTGGACAACAATTTTCAATTCCAGGAATGTTAGCCGCTCATTTATCCATTTATTCAATAACTTCCAGCATCTGCTGTGATCCTATTTTGTGCCAGCAACTGACTTTTATACATGAGCGCACTGAAGCTCAGAAAATAAATAACTTCTCCAATGCCAATAGCTGCTAAGAAGTAGAACTGGGATTTGAAAGAAGTTCCTCAAAATTTAAGCCCCGCCCTTTTTATTCAATACATCTAATTTCAGTTGGGTGCCGAGGCACATGCCTGCAATCCCAGAGACTCAGGAGGTGGAGGCAAGAGGATAGTAAGTTTGAGGCCAGAGGCTGCCTATGTAAATTAGTGAGATTGTCTCAAAATAAAAAGCAAAAAATGGGCTGGGGATGCAGCTCAGTGGTAGAGTGCTTGCAAAGCATGTGTGAGGCTGTATGTTAAATCCCCCAGTATCACCAAACAGAACAAAACAAAAAGTCAATACATCTAATTTTAACATTTAGCAAAAACAGAAAATTGGTGATAATGTACCCATAATTATGATTCATTTCACTTTTCAATGGACTTTTCCAGCTACTCTAGTCAACTGTCTGTCAGTGTTACTTTACCAATACCTGGCTTTTTTCTTCGCTAGGCCAATGCTATCAACTGAAGTTTGCTGAAGAAGCCATAACTATATCAAGAGGCTTCAGACTATTTGATCTTGGTGGACTGGAACATTGTGATTGTGGGAAGATGGTAGGTTGCAGATCAAGAACCAGAGTTATTGTGTTATTTAGCTCTGGTGTTTGCTGTGACAAAATACCTGAGAGATAAACTGAGGAAAGATTTATTTTAACCCATGGTTTTAGAAGTTTTCAGTCCATAGTGGCAGGAAAGGCCTGGCAGAGCAGTGGCCAGAATTTGTGGTAGAAAAGAGATCTTCATATCATAGTGGACAGGAAGCAGCAAGATTGGAATGAGGGGTTGGTAATCTTTAAAGCCCATCCCCAGTGACCTGCTTCTGCCAAGTAGGTGCCACCTCCTAGCGATCCATAGCCTCCCCAAATGGTGACATCCACTGGGAATCAAACACTCAAACATGAGCCTTGGGGAATATTTTATATTCAAACTATAATACTTTGCCCCTGGACCCTACAGGTTCATGGGCATCTCATAATGAAAAATACAGCCAGTTCAACTTTAGGAGTCCCCACAGACTTAACAGTCCCAACATTGTTCAAAAGTCCAATGTTCAAAGTCTTTTCTGACACTCAAGGCAAACTCTCAACTGTGAGATCCTGTAAAAACTGAAAGCAAGCTACATGCTTCCATTATACAATGGCACAGAGTAAATATCCCCATTCTAAAAGAGAGGAATGAGGGCAAAGCAAGTAAAGATCAGAACAAAACAAGACCAAAATCTAGCAGGGAAAATATTGAATCCTGTAGCTCCATGTCTGGCATCCGGTGAACATGGGAGCAACATCTGGACTCCAACTGGCCTGGACAGCCCTGCCCCTATGGCCTTGCCTTTTGTAGGACACATTGATGTTGGTCTTGGGTCACCTCTAGTCATTGTCAGCAGCTTCCCTTAGTGGACAATTCATGTTCCTAGCATATCAGCATTATGGAGTCTCCATTGCAGCTTAGGGTTTGCCTTCAAAGCTTCATACATTACTTTCTGGGTCTCTCCACAAAGGTCTCAACCCTGACACATGATGCCTGGCCTCCCAGGCCTTTTTATGGAACCTTTGTTTAAGCCTTTATAACCCTGGAACTCTTAAATTCTGCATTCTTGCAAAACCAGCACCAAGTGGGAAATGCTGGTTTCTGCTGCCAGTTCCAGCAGTAGCTGGCCTCTACTGGACCATGATTCCAGAGGCTCCTGAGTGCCTAGGCTAGGATCACTTCCCTAGGCAGCCCTTCCTGAACAGAATACTTTGAAGGGGTTGTATTTTGAAAGGAACATCTTTCAAATGAGTTTGCTGTTCCACACCCTGGAGCTTTCATTGGGTAGGGTCCCACTAATTCTTGAATTATGATCAAGACACCTTGCCTATTATTCTAGTGGGGATTCATTTTAATGATAGTAATCACTTTAGCAGCTTGCAGCCGTAGCACTGTGGTGTCAGATCTTGGAAGCTAAGCAAGGTCGGGCCTGGTTAGTACTTGGATGGGAGACTACCTGGGAACACTCCCAAAAATCAATACACCATTGAAAACCCTATGAATAGCAGAGAAGCACTGACAATACTGTTTTATTTGTTGTACATCTGATTCGACGGCATCTAACAACAACAATCTCTTTAGCAATCATAATCTCTTTGTTTGGAACTTTAAATGAGCTCTTTTTCTTACCAGATGGCACATTTTCCAAATCTTTTTGCTTTGCTTGTTACTCCTCTTTCTTACTGAAGACCAGGATAAAAATAGCCAGAATAACTATGCCACATCCTAAATTCTATGCTGTCTTGAAATTTTTTTCACCAAGTTAATTAGTGCATTGTATTTGAATTCACCCTCAACCAAAATTTTAAGATATGCACAAAAAGCAGACAAACTCTTTACCAGAATGTAACGTGAATGGCCTCTAATCCAGTTCACAGTAGTGTATTCTTTCCTGTATGAACTATCATGAGTGAAGTTCACATTCCTATCAACATTCCGGTCTTCTGAGCTCCAACTAGAATCACTTATTAAGTTCTACTTATAGAAATCTAGGACATCTGCCTTGCGTCTCCAAACTTTTCCAAATTCCTCCCTCAAAGCAGTTCCAAAGGTCTAAGAATCACATCATCTTTAGGCACACCAATGGCCCCTCTCCTCTGGTATCAATTATCTGTTAGCTTCTGCATCACTGCAGAACAACTTAAAGGAAAAGGATTTATTTTAGCTTATAGTTTTGGAGGATTTCAGTCCAAAGTGGTGAGGTAGCCATGGTGGAGCAGTGGCAGAAGTCTGTGGTGAAAGACAGCTGTTCACATCATGGAGAACAGAAAGCAGATAGTGAGACTGGAATTAGGGGTCAACTCACCTTCAAATGCTAACCCACCCATGACTTACTTCTATCAGCTGGTCTCCCTTCCCAAAGTTCCATAGCCTCCCAAAATAGTACCAACTGCTGGGGACCAAGCATTCAAATATGAACCTTGAGGGATATTTTATATTCAAACAATAACAGCCAGTTGGGTTATCTTTGTCTCGTTTAATAGTCATTTACTATCAACCTTTGTATCTGATCTAGCATCTTTCATAAAACAATTAGAATGTATCATTAAGCCTGACAGACTTCTAGTGTCACTAACCCTAAAGCTAAGAAGCAATAAGACAACATCTGAACCCTATAGAAGAGATTTTCTTGCCTTGCCATTGCCCATCACCCTGATGACCCCACTGGTATATTTTGTAAACATGATTCACTAATTTCTTTTGTTCTGTGACTATAAAATTTCAAGGCAATCTCTTCCACAGTGGAACATGTCATTCAGAGTAACTCAAATCTGCATTCCTATACCATAGTCACTCATAATTGGCTTAGAATAAACTATTTTCTTATTTTCTTTAAAGTAGAATTGTTATCTTTAATAATCAAAAATACCATTTATTCAGATGGAGAAAAATAGTTTTGAGATTAGAGATGGGGAATATTGGTATAGACTGGGATAAGCTTTAATTGTAAGATATCTTTTTGTTTTCATAGTACTTGGGAGTTGAACCCAGGGCCTTGCATATGCTAGGCAAGTGCTCTACCACTGAGTGGCACCCCCAGACCCCTTTCCTATTTTTTATTTTGAGACAGTGTCTCATTAAGTTGTGCAGGCTGCCTCTGGACTCAAACCTCATGATTCTCCTATCTCAGCTTCCTGTATCATTAAGATTATAGGCATGTCCTATGGCGCCCAGCTGGTCTTTTTTTTTTTTTTTTTTTTTTTTTAATGATCCCAATATTGGGGCAATGTTAGTCAACTTTCCATTGGTATGGCAAAATATCTGAGATAAACAACTTTAGGGAAGAAACATTTATTTTGGCTCCCAGTTTCAAGGGTTTCAATCCTTAGGCCCTTGGGCCTGTTGCCCTCAGGCCTGTGTGAGGCAGTATCTTGTGGGGGCACACCTCCTGGTCTGGCCCAGATGTTCAGATGGGAGGAGTGGCCATGCACACAGGTAATTAAACACAACTCACTGGGGACCGTCGGGTGAGGGGTGTGGGCTCCTGCAGCCCTCAGGAATGCTGCGAGAAGGGAGAAAGGAAAAAGCCTCAGGCGCTTTTGCCTTGCAGGAACTGAAAGCTCTTTATTATCTCTCTGCCCTGTCAAGGGCTGAGAGGAACCCAAAGTGTACAGCTTACAAGTACTACAGCTCTTATGCTGCCTCAAGGGCAGTGGTGGTTCTTTTGCCTCTGGTGCTGGGACTGGAGACTGTCCTCAGCTTCTGTCCCTAGGCGCTTGGCCAAGAGACTGTTCTCACCTTGCTTGTAGTCTGTCTTTCCTTGAGAGCGCCATCTAGTTGTCCATGGTCTGATGCTGAAGAGAGTTCTTGTCACCTTGGTGATTGAGTTCAGAGAGAGTTGTTTCCATGTTGCAGGTCATGAGGCAAGAGACAGCAAGCTGGTGCAGTGCACCTCCTTATATAAATGGCTCAAACCAATCAGCTTGAAGTCCTTTGTATGCTAATTCGCCTATCAGGTTTGGAGGATTTATGAAGGTTTTGTACAAATGTCCAATCAAGTTACTTTCACTTTCCCTAGATTTCTAATTTACAAACCAGATCTTCAAAAGCCATTTTCCCAGTTTTGGGGGCTTCTGCCAATTTCCTCCCAATTTCTCCCTAAAGTCTCTCATGGTGGAAGTGCCTGGTAGTGGACACTGCTCATCTCATGACAGCCAACAAACACAGAGTCACTGTTATAACAGTGTCACTCCCCCTGCCCCGTTAAGCTATAACTCCATAAATAGATTATTCCATTCATGGAGTCAAAGCCTTCATGACCCAGTCACCTCCCAAAGGCCCTGCCTCTGAACTCTACTGCATTAGTGACTAAGCCTTCAATACATAAGCTTCTAGAGGACATTTATGATCCAAACTATAGGAGGGACTCAGGAATATATCCCAACCTGGGTCTGTCTCAGAATCAAGGTCCCCCTAACCTTGTCTTGTTTGTCCCCACAAGCACAAGGAGGGGCTTTCTCTGGAACTCCCTTATCTGGCTTAAGACTGGACCTGCTAAAAAGAACACAACGCCTGTCCTGCTCTCCCTGAAATCTCATCATTTATCTCCGAAGACTGAGAAATATAATTATAATGTGGCTGGCAGAAACTGTTACCTATGCCTTCCCGCCCTGCCCTTTAAATGATCCTTCTCTTTCACATGGTGTTCTAAAATCTAAACAGAGATATCTGTAACACCTCGCCCTCTCCTCAGCTCACATTCATTGACTTACAGAAAAGGAATATGTTTGTTTGAAAATAGAATGCAAGTGCTGGCCCCAGGAGGTTGAGGTCATAGGTCTGGGTTAAATTTTGAAGAAGAAAAAGACTGTGTTCTGGAGAGAAATACTCTGCTTTGTGTGGGGATTTCGCACCCACCATCTCATTGTAACTTGCTGTGTCCCATAAAAAGCTCTTCATATTCCTAATTGCCCAGAAGATGAAGATTTGAAGCAGAAAACTCTCCTCTATTTTCCTCTGGGCTGGCCTTGAATAAATGTATTTCCTTCTGCTAATTTCTGTCTCCCAGTTTTTTGGTAGTGGCAAACAATATGAACCTTAGGTTCTGGTAACATAATCACACCTGGATGGACTTTGTCAAAAACAATGTCTGCCTCTTGGGCCCATTCAAATTCCAGAGAGAATAAGTCATAAGTTTATTTTGGTGTCACAGGTCCATTTATTCTCCCTAGCCATTTGCTGTCCTTCTAAAATCTGCTTCCCACCTCCCATAGTTCCTCTTCCCTATGAAGAACTTAAATCATCTGGTACCTCTTAGAGGATCATAGTTTGTGTGTGACTTCCATGGCTCTGCATGTTAATGAATGTGCCTGTCTTTTTCTCTTACTAATCTGCCTATTGTCAATTTATTTCGGCGAATCTTCAGAGGGAAGAGGGAAAACCTCTCTTTACCCCTACATCAGTAGAGGAAGAAAAGCTTTTTACCTCTACCCTCCCACATCAGTTGTTGGGGGTCACTGCAAATTAACTGACAAAAAATTACAGACTAGCAAGAGAAAAAGCCATGTAAATATGTATGAAATCCTGGCGTTCATAAAGAAATGTGATTCAAAGGGGGCAGTTAAAATTTGAGGTTTATATTCCACAATATAAATTGTTAGGTGCCATTGAATTGGGTCCAACACATAGCCACCCTTATAGGGTTTTCAATGTCTAATTGTTTTGGTGTTGCTTCCAGAGTGGACTGTCACATCCTTCTCTCATGTTTTCGGTGCTAGGGATCAAATCCAGGTCCTCAGAGAGTGCAGAGCAGTACTCTACCAACTGGACTAAACCCTAGCCTCACAGTAGTCTAAGCAAGGTAAAAAAGGATTTTGAATTTCTAGGATAGAAGAGGTAAGTTATAGGAAGGTGATAGGAGGAAATGTGTGATAAATAAGAATTACTTAGATTTGCTATGCAGTAAGTGTTATCTTGGGTGTTAAGAGTATTCTGGAGTATTTCCCCTCCTGGTACAAGAGAAGGATATATTACAAATGGAAATCTATGTCCTGCTTCTGACAGAATAGGAGGAGGTCAGAGAGATAATTGCCTTCAGCTCAAAACAACTCTTATGCCAAAGTAGCATGTTTGTGAGTGGCATATTCTAGGACCCTCATATCCAAGAAGGCTGAATCTATAGCACTGCTTCTTTGATACTGGTACACATCAATTCCACTGCTGGTGATTTCTTTTACAAAGCCATAAAATACTTAAAGAGAAGAGAAGCAGCATGTTATCTTTCAAGTTTGCAGTGATTTCCTTTGCATTGATGTCTCATGTGCTTTATACACATTGTCCCTAGGATACATCAAGGTAATATAAAAATCTCCATTTCACAGATGAAGAAACAGGCTCAGGGAAGAATCATTCTACAAATATGTAACAGGGGACCCAGGATCTTCCCCTAAATCTGTGTATAAGTAAATTTCTCAGGAGAGGCAGGACAAATAGGATACAACTCTGAGTGTGTGTGAATAGTGATCAAAAGATGTGAATGTTTAAATTAAAAAACTACAGTAAAAGACATGTTGCCATTAATCTCCCTCAAAATACCCCCCACCTCTGGCTTCAAACACATCATTGTGGCCACTCTCTGAAGCAGTTCTGAAGGTTCTCTTTAGGGAGTGTCTTTCGTTGTGCTGTAGTGGCTACCTGATGTCCTCAACTGATTCAAAATGTTTACTTTTCATGGTCATTTTGACATTGAGGAAGAGCCAGAAGTTGCCTGGTGCTGGATCCTAGGAATAAGGCAGATGAAGACTCACTGTAATGTTTTTATTTGACAGAGGTCATTGTACTAGAAGCAGTGTGTGACATGGAGCATTGTTATGATGGAGGATGAAACTAAAGATACTCATGAAAGAGGACTTTCAGAACTATTTCAGGAAGTGGCAAGAATGATGAGAGGTATCTGAAGCAAAAGGGAATATTTTGAAGGAGATTAATGGAAATGTATCTTTTATTGTAATAACTTTTTAATTTAAACATTTACCATGCTTTTGATCATACCATGTATATATCTACATATATATGTACACATGTTGTTGTTGTTAGGTGCCGTAGAGTCGATTTATAGCGACCCTACATACAACAGGAGAAACACTATTGTCAGTGCTTCTCAGCTGTTCATAGGGTTTTCAATAGTGGACTGTTTTTTGGGAGTGGCTTGCCGGGTCCATCTCTCAAACCTATAGCACCTGGTATTCCCAGGCAGTCTCCAATCCAAGTACTAACCAGGCCTGACTCTGCTTAGCTTCTGAGATCTGATGGGATTGGATGCCACAGGGCTATGGCTGCAGGCATGTACACACATAGATATATGGATATATGTGTGTATATATGTTCATGCCATTTTCTCTTATTAGTCTACCTATTGTCAGTTCATTTCAGTGAACCTTTTCTTCTTCTGATAGATATGGATAGGACCAATCCCTAGAGAAGTACATCGTGTTTGAGAAAGTGGCAGGTCAATGAAAAAAAGGAAAACCCTTAACTGGATGGATTGACACAGTGTCTGCAACAATGGGCTTAAACATAAGTAAAATTGTGTGCCTGGTACAGAATCAGGGAGTGCTTTGTTTTGTTGTACATAGGGTTGCTATCAGTCAGGCCTGACTCGATGGCACCTAACAACAACATGTGCACACTGTTTTCTCTAATTAGTCTGCCTATTGTCAATTCATTTCAGTGAACCTGTCCCTCTTCTTAGATAGATATAGATATAGGTATAGATACAGATATAGATGTATCCAGAAGTTTATTTTAAGAAATTTGCACATATAACTGGAGACTGGTAGGTCCAAAATCTGCAGGGTGAGCCAGGAGGCTGGAGATTCAGGATAGAGCTGACGCTGCAGTTGAAGTTTGAAGGCCATCTGGTGTAGAATTCTCACTTGCTCAGGACGTGTCAATCTGCTTTGTCTATTCAGGCTTCAACTGATTGAATGAGGCCCACTATATTACAATTGGATTTACTCAAAGGCCACCAATTTAAATGTTATTCACATCCAAAACTAGTTTCAGAAACATCCAGACTAAAGTTCACATGTTTGGGCACTGTGCTCCAGTCAACATGACATATAAAATTAGCCATCACCATTAATTAATAGCAAATTTCAATTATTTCTTTCCTTCTTCCCTCCCTTCCTTCCTTCCTTCTTTCCTTCCTTCCTTCCTTCCTTCCTTCCTTCCTTCCTTTCTTTCTTTCTTTCTTTCTTTCTTTCTTTCTTTCTTTCTTTCTTTTTCTTATTACATCAAAATTCTTCTCAGTATAGGATGATTGGTGACCTCAAGTCAATTTGAAGCTATGCACACTCCTCTAGGGCAAAAGCCTCCTCATTTTGTATAAAATGTATCAGTGCTACTTAAAAGGTCTTGGTTTTTTTGTTTTTGTTTTTGTTTTTCCAAAATAAGTGTTTAAGGAATTTTAAAGGCAAACCAGATGTGAATGCTTAAAAAGAACGCAGACATTCTCTAACCATCCTAGCTTTGGAGGTGGCTTTAGGACTTCATGTTCAGTTTTGGAAGATAATACAGAAACGTAGGTGAGATAAGAAGACAGGATAGGTTTTTGTATTTAAGCAAAGTCTCTTTGTGCTTACTTTCTGAAATAAGAGAAAAGGAAGATAATTAGATTGGTAATAGGCTAAGAATTGATACCACGTGTAAATAAAATTCCCCTAAAATTTCAGTTATATTTTGGCCTACTTTAAATAGCACTTTTGCATTTATAATATTTAAAAACTTTGACTAAAACCAAAAGCAAAGATATCAAGAAAACTTGTTCCCAAAAATGTGTTTATGTGATTTGGGGAGATTTTCTTGGTAGGGCCTAAAGCAGAAGCAAAGGGTAAGGTTGGGAGAATACCCAGGGAGGGTGGCCCATGCAAAGAGAGCAGTTTGCAGGTGATGTATGATAGAAAAATCTTAGAAACATGGCCTGGTTTGTTCTTTCAGCAAAAGGCACCTGGGCAGAACTCTATGGACCAAAGCATCTTAAGTTTTTCTTCCAATTTTTGTACTTTTTTATTGCGGTAAAATAGACATAATATAAAAATTGCCACTTAAACTATTTTTAGGTGTACAATACAGTGTCATTAACTATATTCACCATGCCATGCAGCCGTCATCACTGCATATTTCCAAAATATCTTCATTATTCCAAGCAGAAATTCTGTACTCATTAAGCAGTAACTCCCATTACCTTACCCCTTAGTTCCTGGTTACTTTTATACCACTTTCTGTCTCTATGAATTTGCCAGTTCTAGGTACCACTTGTGAATGGAGTCACACAGCATTTGTCCTTTTGTATCTGGTTTCTTTCACTTTGCAAGGCTCATCTATATTATATCATGTTTTGGAGCTCCATTCTCTTTTATGGATGAATAATATTCCATTACATGGATATACCATATTCTGTTTTTGTATTCATTTCTTGATTTCACTTTTTTATTTGAGAAAATTGTCACTGAGAGAGAAAAGACAATTTCTTCAATGAATGATAAAGTAAATATTCCTTTCTGTTAAACAAGATGTGGCTGGTAAATATAACGTGGGTCTGTTAACCAAGAGCACACCAATGGCATTCCTGTGATTTGGCACAAAAACCTAATAAAAACCATTCCCTACCATGAATTTCCAGAACAAGTTAATTTCTCTTGGGGCCAGGATTTCAACTTTTTCCTAGACACTGGAGAAAGCACATTCTCTATGTTCTAAATTTTGTGTGGTCATAAAATTCTTTCCTGGTGAAATGGTTGCAACCAAATACATTTTGGGGATATTGAACATATTTAAATAAAAAAGTCTATACAAAACTTATTCTTTAAAAATCAAGTAGAAGGATTTGAAGTGCTAACATACTTGTGCCACAACATGATGTGAAAGAGAATGTGCACTTCTTTCCAATTCCAAAATATGCATTATAGTTCTCTGGCAGTCCAAGGACATGAGTAGATATATTTCCCTACCTACGTCTTTCATTTTGTTTTATCTTTTACTATCATGTCTCTCAACCCTATCCATCATGTATGCACCAATCAATTAATTAACATGGCAAATAATTAGTTAATAATTATTAATAATGTATTAATGTCATTAAAATTTATTATTTAGCAATAAAATAATGCTAATAACTATATTTAATAATTTAATACTCTATTATAATTTTTTATATTTAATACTCATTAATAATGAAATAGAATGGATTCTTTTAAGTCATAGTTATTTATGATTCTTTAAAAGACCTCTCATCTGATATTACTGACTCACTTGCTGGGCTTATTCTCCTAACATCCTAAGAAACCAGCCTTTTAATCTTGGAAACATTAATTAGAGTTGATAGTCATGCTACAGAGGTAACAGACTGCACGTAACAAGAGGAGGTTTCTATTCATCCAGTATGTAAATAATTAGGGTAAGTCATTTCACAGAAACTTCCTGCATTCTCAGTGCTGGTTAACAACTCCATATGAGAAGTTATGATGAGGGTGTTTAACCCACTGGTAGGGCATTTGCTCCTCCCATGGATAGGTAGATCAGACAAGTGAGGAAAGAGTTGCAGAGAATTCAGGTTGCAGAGAAGAGGCCTGAACCAAATCATTTTCCATACATCCTGACCTTTCCTTCTGCTGTGCGCTATCAACTGATGCTGGGGAGAACAGCTTTAATTAGGATGAGGACAAAGGGCTTGCAAAGTTTAGCAGAATGTGGTTATCAAAGCTCTTCCGATGTTAAGAAGCCAGTAGCCAATTTGGAGCTCTGTTCACATGCCTGCCCATGTGGGTAGAATTTATACTTTGAACTGAATATGCTGGGTCTGACATCATACATGTCCATCCCTAGTACACATAGCTGAGCCGTGTTACCAGAGGCGATTATCTTGTTGCAGGCTGAATATTAAAGTCATGATCCATATGGACAGACCTTGTCTTCTTTGACATGGGTGGACTTCCCTGGTGTGAATTATACTAAGTGGCAGGTCATCAGACAGTAAAACAGAATGGAGAAGGTGGGCCCTAGGCATGCTGGAGAAGGGATCCTGTGGTTACTTCTGAGCCTGACTTCCTAGGTCTGAAATTTGAGGTGGTGAACAATGCTTAAAACTGCTTAAAGATTCTAGAGGGCAGGAGTCAAGTAAGACCTCAAAGTCTTGGAAGCACTCTGAATCCTACACTAAAGACTAGAAAGCTGTATTTTCTAAGTCAATGCCATAAAAATACAGAGATGATTTTCCATGCAAAAAAGCTCTCACTGGCAGGCACAGTGGCACATGCCTGTAATCCTAGCGACTCGGGAGGCAGAGGCAGGAGGATCGCAAGTTTGAGACCAGAGGCAGTCTGTGTAATTTAGCAAGACCCTGTCTCAAAAAGGAAAAAAAAAAAAATGGCCTGGGAGCACAGCTCAGTGGTACAGCACTTGCAATCCAGGCAAGCACAAGGCTCTGGGTTCAACTTCCAGTACAAAAAAAAAAAAGCTCTCACTTTGGGAATAATAAAGAATAGGATTGCCATCTGGGACACATGAGCACAGAGGAGTGGACTCTGCTGTGGGGTTTTACTGGGGAAGAAGAAAAACTCCCTAATGTGGTTGAAAGAATGCTCATTGGCACCATGGTGTTCTGCTGGCCCTGGTGAGCTCGGACTGGCAAGTGGGCACAGTTAGTAGGTTGAACTAGTTTTAAAGTCATAGTAGGTTGTTTTGTTGGACTGGGCTTGAGAAATAGCTTCTCAGGCAAGTGTTCTTGTTTAAGTGGTTATCTGTCCTTCAGTTCCCAGCTGTCTCTGTGAGAGTTCCATTTATCAGGCAAATCATGTACGAGAGCCCTCCCTTCATGGCCTTCCCTGGCTCAATTTGTTAAAGTTTGACACAGACGACTGACTCTATTTTGAATCTGACAACTTTCACACCTAAGACAAAAAATTCAGAATTCTATCTGAATTTTATGTTGCTATCCCATGTCATTGGGAGTCTTTCAGTTAAACATCGGCTGTGTAGAATAGTGGGTAGGCTGGATGAGGCAGTAGGGATGTGATACTTCAGAAAGGGTCATTTGCCTGCCCTCTGGTCAAAATGTCAAATGAGAGGGAGATGCCTCTTCCCACAACCCAAGCAAGTATAATAGGCCTCAGAGGTCAGGAACTTGTGTAAGAGTTCACCTGTCCTTCAGCGCATTGGAAGGAACATGGGATTTCCTAACGCTGTTACTTGTTTGTGATTCTTTTAATATTTCAAGGTCAAGTGAGATACACTATGCATTGATGCAAAAAGAAGTTAAATATCTGCTTCTTCTTTCATGGTTTCTTTCATGCCCCGAGTATGTCAGAGACTCTAGTCTTATAAAATTCCCCATTTCTCCCACTACTATTTAGTCTAGGAGTATCTGGACCTTAATATTTATCTGTTTCCATGCTCCATCTTGGAGTCTATCCAAACACCAGAATATATAACATGATGTTAATAGGTGCCCAAATCTTAATTTTTTTAAAGAAAACTAATTTGAAGGGAAATTTTCTAGAATATTGACACCTTAAAAATTGTAAGCAAGAATTTCTGGAAAGAGATTAAACTTAAATTTGCCTTTGGGGTAAACTGCTCCCAACTGAATGAGTATTCAGCATTTACCAGATATAAACTGTGGGCTCTTGTGTCAGAGCCTTGTCTTTTCTTCTATTTTATCTATCTATCTATCTATCTATTTATCATCTATCTAGTTAGTCACACAGATAGAAGATGGCACAAAGGGGAAAGAAATGATTCATGGCTCCGTTGGATTTAGAGTGAGTAGTAATATATTATGCTGCATAGGCTGGACCATACCTGCTGGCTTCTCCTGTTGTGAGGTCACACTCTTCTTTGTGTAGGTGTTTACAAGAGCTGGAGTATTAAGAAGTGCATTCTGCAGGAAGACCAAGCAGATAAGATTGTCACTCCATCCTGGAGGAGACAATATCACAGAACCAGCTTTGGGCCAGCTCTGTGTGGCCTGGAATTCTAGAGTGCACAGAATAAGTATGATCCAAGGAACTCAAATGACTGCAGGGGTCATGCAAGTAATACCGGCATAAAAGATTAAAAGAGATTGGGTGGGATTCTGGCAAATGGGAGAACATAGCCTCCATTTAGAGGAAAGAGCTGCTTCTGAGCGTGAACTGATGATGACAGGCTGGTACTTAGGCTAAACATTGTTGTATCTTCCTATCTTTCAAAAGAAGTTTGAAGTCTTGATTGTTTTATATGCAACCTGTCAATAGGAAGACTGCTAACAATTCCTATTTTTAAAAATTGTTGTTGTTGTTGTTAGGTACCATAGAGTCGGGTCTGACTCATAGCAACCCTGATAAGGTTTTCAATGGCTGAGTGTTTCAGGATTGCTTTGGGTGTGGATTGCCGTGTCTTTCCCTCTTTTAAAAAAATTACATAACACAAATGAAACATGTCTGTGTGCCTGATTTGCAGCTTTTGGACTATTATGTGATATAAGGTTAGGAAATGCCACAGGCCTGTGGGCAAGGCATGGGGACTTCCGTGAATGGAGTAGATATTCTCATTGTCAGTACTTCTGAGAAATGACCAACCCTGGGACAGGAAGTTGGGAACAAAGAGGCAGGGTTCACATAATGGGTAAGAAGAAGTGTAAACAGCCTTCTCTCCCTGAGTCCCTGGAGGGCTGGTCTGGACTGTGGGCTGTTTGCTCAGCATTTCTGTCTGGCAAGGGATAGGCCTGACTGCTCTGGGTCCAAGGAGACAGGCTGGGCACCTGACCCTAGCAGCCCCATTAGCGTTGGAAATCACCCTGTTTTGAGGTTCCTTTCTCAAACTTCTGCAAGGCCTGGTTAAAAGTTGCGGCCTAGTTTCAGTAGAGGGCATGAAGTAGAGCAGAATGGAAGGAGGGGAGCAAGGGTGCCTGTAATTTGAGGCCTGAGGTGGTTTAATGGGACTAGAACCATGGCCATCTCTGCAATGCCAGAGGCTGGGAATGTGGCTGTGCAGCTCAGAGACCAGGAAGCAGAGGCAGCACTCAGTCACGAGGAATCCAGTCCTGAACACACATGACACAGCCCCGGGGAACTCCAAGGAGTACCCAAAAGATGCCTTGAGGGGTTTAGTTTCCTGTGTGGGCAGATGGGGATGCAATTGACAGCAATTGGATGGAAACTTGTCCTTTTGCTGTGGCCACAAGTGGTGGAAACTGGGTCCTTTGGTTAAAGTGGTGACAGTAGATATTTATCTGGAGCTTTAGACTTTACTAAGTTATCCACTAATGTCATCTTCTGGAATCTCCAGTCATCGGGGAGAAGGTATTATAGGGACAACCATCTTGACAGATGCGGAATCTGTGGCTCAGAATTTAGGCAACTTGCCTTAGATCACACAGCTAGTAAGACCCAGAGCTGGGATACAAACCCAGTTCTCGGGACTCTAAATCCAGAGTCTTCCTCCCTAGGCCTTGGGGCTGAGACAGAGGATGGGCCATCCTAGCCTGCTGTTACAGGTTGATATGTTAAAGTACCTATGATTGTGACCTTGCTTAGAATAGGATTGCTACAGATGGACTCAAGTTCAGATGGGGTCATTGCGGTGAACCTTAATCCAATATGACTGGTATTGTTGTAAGAAGAGGAAATTTTGATAATAGATGTGGGGAGGGGATACCACATGAAGACAGACACAGCAGAAAGATGGCTATGTGAAGACAGAGGAAGGTCAGAGGGATGCAGTGGTAAACCAAGGAACTTCTGGGTCAAGTAGAAATTGGAGTTGGTAAGGAAGGATCCTCCCCTCCAGGAAATGGGGGTAGAATAGCAGTGCCAAAACTTTGGTTTTGGACTTCTGCCCTTCAGAACTGTGATGAGACACATTTCTGTGGCTTTGAGCTCTCCAGTTGTGACATTTTGTTGTATCAGTCCTAGAGGACATGTACCTATCAATGAAGGTTCAAACCAGGGGACAGGTTCGGGGACAGCAATATGATCATGCTTTGGCTTTGGCCTTGAGCTCCTCTTTGGATGTCTTACTTTAGAGTTATTGACAGATGGAGGGAAGGGATGCAAAGGTAGCTGGTCTCATTGCTGTTTTACACCAATTCTCACTCTGCATGGTTCATGACACCCATTCTGCACTCTGCCAGGTCAAGTTCACTGTGAAGCATGTCTTAAATCTTCCTTTTCTAGGTCCCCAAATACCACGAGTGAGTTGTGATCTCACTAGGCTTTGAACTCAAATTAGTCTGCATGTGTCTTTCTACTGACAACATGTATCTTTCTACTGGATTTGCATTTTCCCTTTTCTATTTTTAATGGTTGCGATTTTATTAAATGGATCATGTATTTTAAATTTAAATGGACTGAATTTTTTTAAAAAAATTATATCTTTAGGTTCATAGCAAAACTGGGCGGAAAGCACAGGAAGTCCCAACATATCTCCTGCTCCTAAATACACTTAGCCTCCCCCACTATCAACACTGTGCACCAAAGGGGAGATTCATGATAAAGAGATGAGCCTGCACTGACACCTCATTATCACCCAAAGTTCACATTCTACACTAGGGTTCCTTCCCAGTGCTGTACATGTTCCTTTTCATAACAAGTTTTCATATATGTTTTTCTTTTAACCACCCCCAAGCCTATGATGTTAGGAAAAGCTATGATCTCTTCTCTGCAGGTGAAGAAACTCAAAGAAATAGCTAATAAAGAGTAGGACCAAAGCTCAAACCTAGATCTCAACTCTAAGTCCAACAGTGGTGTTTTGTTTTGTTTTTATTTTAGAATTGTGATACTGCCATTTATTGTTATTGTTGTTGAGACAGGATCTTCCTGTGTAGGCCAGGCTGGCCTCCAGCTCATAATCCTCCTGCCTCACCCTCCCAAATGCTGAGATCACAGGCATGTTGTCACCATGCCTGGCTGATGCTGCTTTTTGAAATTGTGCTCTACACATGACACCAACACCAACGCGAGTGCACACACACAAACACACACTCACAACTGGGGAGGCTGTTGGCTGTTGTTTAGATGCCCTACACAGACCTGGAACACAGCAGAAGGTTACTAGCTATTGATTACATTGAAGGTGAAAGTCTTTTGGCTCAATACCCAGCACTCATACACAATCTTAGAAATCCATCTGAGGACTTCCAGCAAGATGGCGGACAGATAACATGCACCTTCTATCCCAGAGTAAAGGGAAGCCTCGATTAAGGGCTTAGAACTCACATTGAATAGATAGAAACAGTGATAGTTTAGATTGGGAGATAGAGGATGAAACTGGATGAACACTGAAATCAATTTGGCTTCGGAGGAGCTACACAGAGGTCAGTAGCGGGATCGCCATTCTGCCATTTCGCCGTCACGCAGACGGCAGGATAGAATCCTGGAGACTCGGAGGAGACTTCACACACACATCCATGGGAGCTGGACCCAACATGGAGTGCAACCTTGACATCACACTGTCACCCTGCCCACAGGACACCAACTACAAGTTTCGGTGAGTCAGTTTGAGGTGGCACATGGAATCGCCCTCTTTAGCAACATATGTCCCACAACCTAAGATGCTGGGCTGTTGTAGGTCCCTCATGCAAGAAAATAGGGATCAGATCCACGAGAGTAGATACTTGAGGGTAAGGGGAGTAATCATGGAGGGAACTGGGAAACTGGTGCCAGCAGTAAGCATCCAGAGCTGAAATGAGTCTCCCTCCCTCCTGTTGTGGCGGGACAGTGGTGCAGACGCAATCTCCACAGACATACGGGCACACATACACCTGGATCCCAGACACACCAGAGGGGATCCTAAGCCATCCCACTGCACTGTGGAGAAAGGTGAGGTCTGCGGAGGTGGCTGAGCCCCATGCGGACAGAGTGCTCCTCTTTGGCAGAGCCTTGTGGGATAATTAGACACAATAAGAGCAGTTTTGAGTGCAATTGCCGTGCATAGACAGACCTGCTGCAGATTCTCTGGGGGGGGGGGTTGAATATCATCCCACCCACAAGAAGATTTGGTCCTCCCAAGTAGTCTCCCAAGTGGGCAGAAAGCCCTGCAATAAAAAAATCTATGATAACAGCCATATTCCCTCCATGCTATAGGCTTTGGGCTGGAAATCTCTGATTTGGGGAATTGGCACCCGAACTACGTGGGACAGGGAAAACTCCAGAGAGGACCCCACAGGTTCCACTGCCTCTCAAACAATACAATAGACACAGAATATTTTGTGGAACCATCTCTTTGGTCATTCGGTGACCCACTTAAACCCAGGACATTGTGGGGCAATCCGCCATTTTCTACGTAATCAGCAAAATCTCCATAGACTAAGACAGACTGGTCCTGCAGATTGTGTGAAAACACTGCCACCCTGAGTTCTGGAGGGAGCACTGCTTCCTGCAGTATCAACTTCACCTGGTGGAACTGGGTGTCCACAGTGCAGATTCCACCTGCAAGAAAATTTAAGCGTTTTTTTCTTTTCTTTCTTTCTTTCTTTTTTTTTTCTTTTTATATGGGGATTTGAATCCAGGATCTTGCGCCTGCTTACTTTGTAGGTGTTGGACCGCCGCACTGTGCCCCCAGCCTATATTTTTTAATTTTTGAGACAGGGGCTTGCTGGGTTGCGCAAACTGCCTCTGATCTCGGGCTTGTGGTCCTCCTGCCTCCACCCCCCAAGCCGCTGGGATTGCAGACGTGCACCACCGCACCTGACTACAAGTGTTTTTATATGTGTGTGTGAGCGTGTATGCATGTTTTTTTTTTCTTTTTTTTATTTTATTTTTTGTTTTTTGTTTTTTGTTTGTTTGGTTATGTTGTTTTGTACAGGGATTTGAAACCAGGGTCTTGGGCCTGCTTGCTTTGTAGGTGCTGGACCACCACGCTGCACCCGCAGCCTGTATTTTTTACTTTTTGAGACAGGGTCTCACTGGGTTGCACAGGCTGCCTGTGCTCTCGGGCTTGTGATTCTCCTGCCTCCACCCCCCAAGCCACTGGGATTGCAGGTGTATACCACCGCACCTGACTACAAGCGATTTTATATGTGGGTCGGAGTGTGTATGCATGAGTTTTTTTTCTTCTTTCTTTATTTCTATTTTCTTCCTTTCTTGTTTTACTCTCTTCCCCTATTCTATTCTCCTTCTCTTTTTCTTAAGCTATATATGTGTCTTTGTATTAATTATTTTATCCTTAAGTCTTAACCTTAATTTTAATTTTGACAGTTATTTCTATTAGTCTCTGTCCTCTACCTCCTCTGCCCCCCTCTTCTGTCACCAGATTCCCCCCTTTTGCACCCTACAGAGGAGAAACAATACCTATCACATCCCCAGCTCTTAGCTCCTTTGGAGTTGGGCTGGTGGACTAAAGAGAGAACCCCACAGACCAAAAAGTCATGAATATACCCAGCTTATAAGCTCAAATAAGCACCAGAGATTCAGCAACACACAATCTCAAAGGAATAACAGAGGGAGAAGTTCTGCGCACTCAGGAGAGACGAATTCTATTTCCGAGAACATATTATGGGAAAACAAAGTAAACCTTCAAAAAACACAAAGGGGCAGGATTGATCTGAAGGCCCCACAGAGCAAAGCCCCCCAACAAATAACTCCAAGGACTCTCAATTCTTAGAGATCTCTGATTCGGTATTCAGAGTCATGGTTATAAACAGGCTAAGAGAAATTAAAAGAAATTCCACAAGCACCCTGGAAATCCTTGAAAAGAAGGTATCTCACTTGGAATCCGTTCTATCATCACAGTTAGAAATCGTAAGGAAAAACCAAGCAACTCTCCTTGAAACTCAATCCAAGTTAACCGAATTGAACTCAGCTAAAGAATCCTTTTCGTCGAGATTGGATGAATCTGAGCTGAGGATTTCTGACTCTGAATATGCCATAAATGAACTTAAATACAAACAGTCAGAAATGGAATCAATGATAAAGGTATTAAAAAAAGATTTCCAGGAGAACTCAGATAGAGTGAAAAAACAAAACTTAAGAATTCAGGGCATCCCTGAAGGAGAAGGAAGATCCACTGGAGGCCTTCAAAATCTAGTAAAGGATATCCTCAAGGAAAAATTCCCAAAGATAGTACAGGAAATGGATATATACACCACTGAAGCACTCAGGACTCCTTTGAAGGCTGACTTAAGTAGATCATCCTCAAGACACGTCATCGCTCGCATGCTGTCATTAGAGACCAGGGAAGCTATCCTGCAAGCAGCAAGACAGAAACCCCTTATTACTTATAAAGCAAAACCTATTAAAATTACTGCAGACTTCTCCATATCAACATTGAAAGCTAGAAAGGAATGGACACAGGTGATTCAAATCCCCAAAAAGAAAAACAATCTTCAGCCAAGACTAATATATCCAGCAAAAGTATCTTTGAAAATAGATGAGGAGTATAAGACATTTAATGACATAGATGCTTTTAAACGATATGCAACCACCAAACCAGCACTGGAGAGGATTGTAAATCAACTATCACATCCAGGAGAGTTAAGACAACCCTATAAAGGAAAACAAAGAACTGGTTAGCTGAAATGAGTGCAACCCAAGAAAGGACCAAAGCAAACATGATTCATAAATCAGTAACAGGTAATGATTGGGTATATAACAATAAATGCTACTCAATAATCACTATTAATGTAAATGGTCTTAACTTGCCAATTAAGAGACAGACACTGGCTAACTGGATGGTAAAACACAAACCATCAATCTGTGGTATTCAAGAAACTCATCTAACTGACAAAGACTGGAATAAACTGAGAGTTAATGGCTGGAAAAATGTATACCTAGTGGGGGGGGAACAAAAGAAAGCAGGTGTTGCAATACTAATTTCAGATAGATTAAATTTCATTCCAAAACTAATTAGAAGAGACAAAGAAGGATGTTACATTTTAATACAAGGAACAATCAATCAAGAATCAATAACGCTCCTTAATATTTATGCCCCAAACATAGGGGCACCTAGCTTTATAAGACAAACTTTATGGAATATAAAGAACTTTATTGGACCAGAATCAATAATTATGGGAGACTTCAATACACCACTTTTATCAAGAGAAAGGTCATCAAAATGAAAAATCAACAGAGAAACGTCAAATCTAATCTCCACCCTAAACCAGTTGGATCTCACAGATATATACAGAATATTTCATTCGCATGATGAGGAATACACATTCTTTTCAGCTCGACATGGAACGTTTTCTATGATAGTTCATATGCTAGTCCATAAGAACTCCCTCAACAAATACAAAAAAGTAGAAATTATCCCCTGTCCCTTATCAGATCACAATGGGATAAAATTGGAGCTCAAGAGCAAGAATAATTCCAGAAACTTTACAAACTCACGGAGACTGAATAATACACTGATGAATGACCCATGGATTGTTGATGAATTCAAATTTTAAAAATTCCTACAATCAAATGATGATGAAAACACATCATACCAAAACATATGGGATACAGCAAAGGCAGTTTTAAGAGGGAAGTTTATAGCATTAAGTGCCTTCATCAATAAAATAAAGAAGAGCCAAATAAATGACCTAATGGTGCATCTTAAGACACTAGGAAACCAACAAAAAATCAAGCCTAAGAGGAGCACCCAAAAGGAAATTACAAAAATAAAGGGAGAAATATCTCAATTAGAATCCAAAGAGATAAATCAAAAAATTAATAAGACTAAGAGCTGGTTCTTTGAAAATATTAATAAAATAGACACCCTCTGGCAAACCTCATCAAAAAGAAAAAGGAAAAATCCAACATAGTATAGATTATGAAAGACAACGGATCCATAACCACCGACTCCAACGAAATACAGAAAATTGTCAGGGATTACTATGAGAGACTGTATTCCAAAAAATATGAAAATGCAGAAGAAATGGACAAATTTATTAACACGTATGACCTACCAAAGCTAATCCCAGGAGACATAACTGACTTAAACAAGCCCATTACATATACGGAAATAGAAAACGTAATTAAAAGTCTCCCAACAAAGAAGAGCCCAGGTCCTGATGGATTCATGGCAGAATTCTACCAAACTTTTAAAGAAGATATAATACCTGTCTTCCTCAAATTATTCCAAAAAATAGAAAAGGAGGGAACACTCCCAAATTCATTCTATGAAGCTACCATCACCCTGATACCTAAACCAGGAAAAGATTCATCCAAGATAGAGAATTACAGACCCATCTCCCTTATGAATCTAGACACAAACATATTTAATAAAATTCTGGCAAACAGAATCCAGCAGCATATAAAAAAGATTATCCACCATGACCAAGTG